>CAUYQG010085081.1:0-25012 GCA_963574415.1 Tarsius wallacei | reverse complement strand
CTGGAGCGGAAGGATCGCCGGAGCCCAGCAGGTCGAGGCTGCGGTGGCCGGGAGCGGCCACTGCACTCCAGTCTGGGCGACAGAGTGAGACTCCAACTCAAAAAAAAAAAAAATATATATATATATATATATATATATATAGAGAGAGAGAGAGAGAGAGAGAGAGAGAGAGAGAGAGAGAGCTAGGTTTTTAAAAATTATTACACGTATTGTAATAAAATGTGTCATTATGTAAAATACCATTGTAGTATTTTATTTTATTTTTCTTATAAATGCTAAGCTGATTTATAAGTGCTGCTCTGGGCAGTTACACAGTTTGTTTACAATGAGGCGTTATCTAACTCTGAACCTACCGTACATGGCAATTAGAAGTCGTCATGACAAACATTGTAGTATTTTAAACATATTCACTTGTAAATATACTATTGAAAACACATTTTGTGTGATACTTTAGCATGTGTGCTTGCCATTGAGCACTTATCCTTCCCCACCACACATACATTACATTTAGTCCTACATAGTATACTATAAAATAGTATCAGAGAATTTTTACTTCTAATGGCAACTCTGGGCATTTAGTAGTAGTTTTCTAACATGCTATCTCGAAAAAGATTCAGAAGCTTCACATAAGTTCCATGAGAATACACACGCATAATAAGGGATATCGTGGAGACATGCATAATAAGGGATACCTTGGTGACTCTAAACTAAGTATGTGTACTGTGTAAAATAAATACATACATTTCTACGTTCTGTGGGTTTGAGTAGGTGTGTAAATTAAATTAGTTTGCTCCAGGAAGTTGTCCTAGAAATTAAGAGTGAAAAATTAGAAAGGGTAAAGAGGGAAGAAGAAAAAGTGAACCTAAGGATGAGTTATCAAACTGGTCATTATTACAGGCACCTGAGCTTCTTCAGCTCAGACCTTCTAAGGATCCATGTGGAATGCAACTCTAAGTTGTGCATGCAGGGAACAAAAGAAGGAAGCATTTGTCTACTCAATATTTTTATTCTATGAATTAAATACTTATTATAGGTTATTAATTCCCTTTTTTGTCCAGTTTTGTAATGCATATGAATGCTCGTAGGTGCCTTCAGACGCCCCATCCTATGGCATCATAGGAATACTAGGACAGCAAGAGAAAGTATGTAGCTCAGCTGAGACAAGCTGCTCTTGATGTATATAGTATTTGGAATGCTTGTCAATGCAGCAATGGATGGAATAAAAGGTGGAGCATAAGAGATAGCAGAAACATATGTATGTAGATAGAACATTCATATATAAATATTCATATGGAAAAACAGTCTTTTTCTAGAAATGCTTTGTCCAAAATTTTAAAGTGTATGTTTATATATCCCTGCATGTTTGCACACAAATGCAAATAATTTCTGTGAATTATTTTCCTTGGTTTATAGCAGGGATGAGCACACATTTTAGACAACACCTTAATTTAAAATGTGTACTTACATCAGCATTATATAATTATCTTGGTACAGTAAGTCAAAGAGACCACATGGGTGAATTAACACTAACACAAGAGCCATTATTAGGGTCAGAATTCTCAATTTCTGTGGCAGAAGTTTGTAAAAGGTCAAATTATAAATATTTTAGATTTTGAAGTTTATACAGTCTTTGTTGTAACTAATCAGCTCTGCCACTGCAGGACAAAATTAGCCATAGACAATATATAAACAAATGAGAGTATGTTCTAATAAAGCTTTATTTATAAAAGCAGAAGTCAATTTGCTGATCCTTGGTTTAAAGAAGAGGAGAAAATAATTTTTATATTATGAGATTTTCAAATAACATGCATATTTTTAGTATTATAAAATTAGATAATAAGACGTTTGGAAACTAGAAGATAAAAAGTAGAAATTGCCAGGCACCATCTGGGTATGACGTATTAAATACAATGAAGTAAATATAGAATGGTAAGAGGTCACCAGCGGAAAGCATAGTAGATAGCTGTGGAATTAGAATCAGGAAATCTGACTTCTATTCTTTTCTTTCCTACATTATGATCTTAGGTGAAATATTTAAATTGTCTTTACTAAATTTCATCATTGTAAAATGAAGACAATATTCGAAAGTTCACAAGATTTTTGGGAAAGTTAAATGCACCCATATGGAAATGTGTCATCTTTGTGCCTGCCATATATTAGGTATTCAATAAATGCCAGTTAAATCTCAACCAGATAGCTTGCACAGGAAGTGTGATTATTCCAGTCATCCCCGTCACTGAAACTGATCACTATGCCCACACAATCTGCATGTATTTGCAGAAATTATGACATTTTGCCTAAAATCACACATCAGCTATGAAAGAGTCAACAACGGCAGCTTTTGTTGGTGGTAAAATCCTACCTGAAGTCTCACAGAGGAATATCTGGGCAGGAATTCACATACCTCTATACCACCAGGTTATTTCTGTTGCTTCTCTAAAACATGAAATGAAATTCTGTTATTCTGAATCACATTGCTGGTTGTTTTTAGAAAATTTAATTAAGAATACTAAACTCCTTGACTTTTAATAATAGCTGACTTTATGAAACAGAGTTACCTTAAGAACTTTCAAAGGAGAAATCTTTGCAAGCAATTCATTTTGGTAAGTCAGAGCATGACATTTCTCCTCCTCAAAGATTATTGCCTAATGGATCTGCTTCCCTAAAAGAAAGATAACTATGTGATTGATTCAAAATGGACTCGCATCCTAGGAAAAAGCCTTTCCAGGAATACATCACTAAAAGATGAAGAGGTCTCATCAATTTGTTCAATAGAGTTAGCTTAGTGAGTTGGGCATGACTTCTCTTAGAATGAGTTTTGCTTTAATATCATGGAGTGAGAATTCACAACTGCAACGTTCACTTACCAAGGATCAATAAACTTCATTCTAAAAACTCTTTTATCAGCAGTAGGGAGGGGAATCTCCCCACAGTTGCTGTCTTTCTTGGCTGCTGTTTTAGAGTGCTTACTGTTTCAGGGAATGGTGCAGTAAGCCCTTGTCAGAAGTGAGCAGATTCAATGTGAAATCATACTTCTCACAACATAACTTCTTTGGGAACATTTTTCCAAAGTAATAAAAGGTTTACTGAATGTTCTTTAGAATGCTACCGATATAAGACTTAGTAAAAAAGATGCAGAGACATGGATTGGAGGGAAGGAGAACCTGGCATCGTTTTAATTTGTCTAGATCAGTAAACTATTTCAGTAGAAAATTCTGGGGCAGTTTTATCATAATTACACCACTCACTATTCTGCTAGTTAAGCGATTTTCTTATTGTTACCTTATGATAATGATTCATTCATTAATTCAAACAATGTTAACTACCACCTATTGTGGCTCAGATCTCAGACTAAGTACTAGAATTTATGCAATAAATAAAATGCCATGTCTGTTTGCAAGAAGCTTATATTATAGTCAGAAGAAATACATAAAACAGAAATATAAAATACATTATAAACATGGTTATATAACAGAATTTTTTTTGCTGTGTACTTGACCCTCTTTCTAGATATTTCTCACCAAATGGACGCAGATAAGGAAAGGCCTGTTTTCTACAATTATGTTTCATAATTTAAGCTCAGAATTTATCTAAACCACCTGCTGATTGCTGACTTCTGCTAATTTATTCTGTTAGTTTTTCTGGGGTTTTTTTGCTCTTAGTCAATTTTTGGCACTATAACTCAGCAACTACGATCATCTTAACCCCACTGTTTGGAATTTGAGTGTGAAATAGACATACATATATATATTTCACACTCAATAAATATATAGATGTTTTCTAAACTGAATCTTGGTACTGTTTCAGGCATATTTTAAAATATGAACGTCTGGCCTTCTATGACAACTTTACTGTGAGAAAAAGCAGAACACCCCACCCTTTCCCAGGACATTTACTCTTAGAAATCCCTAAATTCATCTACCTCCATTAAACCTATCAATATATACCTGAAGAGTACTCCAAAGGAGATAAACTAAAGAAAGGGGAAAAAAAACAGAAATAAAAGACAATTAATAGAGTTAAGATGTCAAATGGGGTTTGTTTGAAATGCAGCATAGTGTTATAGATGAAGGACATAAAAATTTGGCTATGAAAATATTCAGTCTGTGGAGTCAGTGGGTCATATTAATAGAAAACAAGCTGACAGAACTGCACATAGATTTGGGGGTCGAGGAGATTCTTAAATGAAGGCAGTTATTTAGAAATTTTCTGCATAGTCATAATAGTCAAAACCATTGATATAACTCAGATGATTAGAGAGAAAATACTAAGAAAAGATTCATAACAAGCATGCAGTCTGGATCATTATAATGAACCATTATTTATTCACTAAACAAACATTCATTGATGGGTTCATTGTAGGCCTAAGACTGGTTAGTCTCAAGCAGCCAATAACAGGGAGGGGGGTGGGGAGAGAGAATGTGAGTGCAAGAGACAGAATTTGATGTTATGAGTGCAAGAGACAGAATTTGATGTTCAACACGTTTTGAATATAGGAACAAAATAAAGGTGCCAACACTCCGGTTCATTTATTAGTTCATCAATGTATTACCAAAAAATGACTTAGAGAGCACCTCTTATTTTGTCTAATACTATGCCAGGCAACTCAGATGCAGCAGTGAAAGAGAGAATTGTATACAAATTCAATCTGTGATGGCAAAGGGACAAGTATAGGTGATGTTTTCTGTGCTATCACATGACTTACTCAAGTTGCAATCTCTGTTACATACCATTTACATAGAATAACACTTATAGACTTACAGAATAACACTTATACATATATATTGTAATAAGTAATTTAAAAAATCAGAATATGTAGTACTATGAGAGAACCACTACAATCTTCACTGCATTCCTCAGTGGTGTTGCGTGAGTAAATTCATGTATTCAGATAAACACTAATTTCAATCTGCCAGGTAATTTAGCTCTTAAAATATAAAACTAATCAATTTGGAACAAATTGAAAATAATTCCGTCTGTTGCCCTTTATACTTTTACTAGGGAAGACTGCTGATGCCATGAGGGATTACAATGTGCAACTTTACTGAAGTGAACTCTCCGTTATGTTCTATGATAAATAACACACTCTTATAAGAAACAGCACTAGTAGCATTAAGCACAAATTCATACGTACTGTTTTCAATCTCATAACAAAGATGCCAATTTCATCCTTCATTCTCTCAATTCCTACCTATAAGAATAGCCTTGTTTAAAGGAAAAAGAAGGAAGAGGAGTAAAATGTTGGTTGACTGTTTTGCTCTACTGGATACAGTTGACAATTGTGTCTATCCAGGTATTTTTCTGTCCATATAAGGAGTATATTTAAGTAGGACTTGTTGGATAATATTCAAGACAAATGGAAAAAATGGCTTTAAGGCTCAAGAGAGTCTTCTAATCTCAAGGGCTATTTCAAGCCAGGAGAGGATCCTGAATGCCATAATCTTGAATGTTGAAATCTTGAAAGATCAAAATCCCTAAAGTAAAAAATCACAATTCCAAAAGATCAAAATTCTGAAAATATCACCTGAAAAAAGAAAAAAATTGAAGATATTCATTTACATTTTTTAAAGATTTATTTAAGAACCATAAAAACTAGACAGAACACTTCATATGCCTCTAATAAAATAGGTGATATAGCATACATATTTGTGCAAGTATAAATACTCAGGTTCACTAAAGATAGTTGTACAAGTATAATAGTTGTTAGCAGATGAACTATTTTCATAAATAGGTCAAAACAGATATGTATAAACAGACATCACTTTGGTGATTTTGTTCACCTGGCTTTATAACTTTGGTCATCTGAAATACCGTGACAAACAACTAAAGTCTTTTGAAAAGACTGTTCAAAAACCACAATGAGTCACCACCACATGAGCAATCACCCAAAGAGTTGAAATCTATAAATGTTATCTTTCACAAATGCAGATGTCCAAAAAGGCATCTATTCATTTATTGAGGAAGTTTCAATGTTTTCATGTACACTCACAATGCTGATGCACAAAGTCAATGCTGTAATAATGCACTTTAGTGGAATTAAATTTGCAAAAAATACATAAAACAAATTAGAACTTTCTAAAAGTCTTTATACAATTTACATCCCCACTATTGGAAATGATGTAAAGATAAAATACATAGCATAGCAAGTTATTTAAAAAATGTTGACAATTTAAAATAGTGAAAAGAAACTAAACTAGAAAAAGAAAAAATGCTATAACAATTAAAAAGAAAATTCAACATATAAAAAAGCATATTACAGGGATAGTTTATAGGCAATTGCATGGGAATAGTTAATAAAACTGGTTACTTTCCTGATTATTAATTATATTTTGAAGTCTTGCATCCCAATGAATAGCTACTTTTCATCTTTGGGGATACGATACATCTCTTCTCAGAGAATACTTTCACATTAATTTTCCGCATGGTGCTTCTCTTTGAAATTCTTCTGTGATTCAATATACACTGACATAAGCATTCTACCTAATCCCCTCAGACTCATACAACATTTTCCTCTAGAAACAGCCTCACAGACATACCCAAAATAATGCGTTACCAAGTTTCTAGGTATTCCATAATCTAGTCAAGATGACAATTAAAATTAAATCCACAAGTCCACCCCTCGTCAACTTGGCACTTGTATATATCTTCTTAAACCGTATTTAATTTCCAGATACAGACACTAAAAGGTAGTAGTCCCACCAAACATGATGCAACTATGCTGTGACTGTGATTTTCAGGATTTTTAGATGTTAGGGATTTGAGACTTTAGGGACCTAGAGTGCAGAATTTTTCATCTTTTAGAATTTCAACATTTGGATTTGTGCTATTTGGGATTGTGTCTTTCAAAAATATGATTCAAATCTGTTCAGTTTAGCAATAAAACTGTCTTTAGATGTAATTGAGGAACCAGATAGTCCTGAGGAATGGTGCTGAAAGAAGAGGAAATCAAAGACAAGTAAAGGAGAAATCAGTGACAGGCAGGAGACATGACAAAGTGAGAAAACCAACAACTATGTTAGACCACATGTATTGTGTGTGTGTGTGTGTGTGTGTGTGTGTGTGTGTGTGTGTGCGTGTGTATGTGTTACCTGTTTGCTTTTCTTACTCTCTGTGCCTTTTTTGATGTGTATATTAAAAGGGTGGGGTACTGGAACAACAAGTAGAAAAAGGCGTGACTAAACACAAAATTCTCTGAGGGGGAATAAAACTGACATAGAGAAACATTCTAATTATGCAAACCATGTATTTGCATTCATTTTGGGGAAATGACATTTTATGATTGAAAACTCATACTTTAGATTTTACTCATTATTCTTCAAACTTCAATAGGCAAAATCGGGTGCTATTCAAATGCAAGTCAAACCCTGAGAGAACATCACTAAGAATCTTTTCAAAAAAGTTTTTATTATAAAGATGTGGGGTACATTTCAGGGTTAGGTATATAAACATTGATCATGCAGGTACCCTTGTTGATGAAGTATGCCCCTCCCTCCCCTAGCAAGAATCTTAGCATACTCACGGGTGATTCAGACAAGTCCCTCAGCTCAGGAATGAGATTTTATTTTTCTTGTCTCTTTCTTCTTTCTCTCACTCACTTTTGCTCTTGTTTTATTTTTGCCAAAAAACACTTCAATAAGTCCAAATTAGGTACATGGCATGATTCATAAAAGGTTACATTTTTAATTATAAAAGAAACACATTGTGTTTGGAGGTATAAAAATATGTAATATTTTAATGTTAGACACCTGAACTTCATCTGAAGCATTTTCACTATAAAAGAAAGCTAAAACAAGAATGTTACCTCCAAATGTTTCTAAATGGCATTATGCAAACAAAGCACTTGGGTGACTATGTTAAATTATCTATCTATCCACCCATGCATCCATTTATCAGTCCATCTAGCTAACTAGCTATCAAACCATCTAGCTATCTGGTCTATCAAGAATTATTATTATCTATCTATTATTTCAAGCACTATACTAAAGAAGACATAGCAAAGCACTTGATAATTTAAAAATAATCTAATGTTCACTTCTTACTTGCTGTAGACATTCGGGAACTTACATTTTTTAAATCTTAATTTCCAATCCAAATATTATTTTAAAGGTATGTGGATGTATATAATACATTTATTACATTAATTTTGGTAGATTTTTTTAATGAAATATTTTTGGTTGATTTCTGCTTTGGGGTCATATCAGTGTTTCTTTCTTTGATTACCAATAAAATAACTTTAGCATAAAAAAGGGAAAATAAAATTATGTTACAATGGCTATTTTCTCAATGCATTATATTTCTGTGCTTTATTGAATAGACAGCCGAGAATCACCAGTATTTGAAGAAATCTCCAACATGAGACAGACCAATCAACCAAATAGGAACTGACAAGATTCAAAGAGCAAATAACATTTTTTCAATTGAAGAACATTTCATATGTAAATAAATTACACATACATATTCCTTGATCATTAGACAACTGAAAGATAATATTGAGAGAAAGCATAGAGAGTAAACTAAAAGCAAAAAGTTTGCAAAGTATAAGAAGCAAGTGAAAAAAAGTTTAATTGGAAGACTCGACATTTAAATCAAGTTTTAGACCTAGATGACTAAAAATAAAGGGGAGAAAATTTGAAAAGTTCAAAAAGAGCCTGATGAAAACAAAGTTATGTACACATGCATATGCACATACCACTCCCCGCAAGGTCAACAACTGTGAAGTTTTAGTACATTGTAGATAATGAGACAACATTTATTGCCTTCTAAATAGACTAACAGGTTATGTGCAAAATAATGTAAATGAATACAGAATTAGTCTTGTCAACACTAATATTGGATAATAAAACATTGCAACAATGCCTTCAGAATTCTCACTAAAAAATATGTGCATCCTAGATTTCTA
This sequence comes from Tarsius wallacei, assembly GCA_963574415.1. Lineage (NCBI taxonomy): Eukaryota > Metazoa > Chordata > Mammalia > Primates > Tarsiidae > Tarsius > Tarsius wallacei. The sequence continues at coordinate 16,113 of CAUYQG010085081.1, read as the reverse complement.
TATCAAAACCAATTATCAATCAAGTAAGAGAGCAGAGCATGGAAGGGCTCAACAAATTATATAAACATGTTCTTGTGGAAAGTATTGAAAAATGTAATTAAATTGTGGAATAAGCTAAAATGAATACATGGGCTATAAGAAATGAGACCATATATCCAGATAATAGCAGATGAATGTCCCAGAATATTTGGCAATCTCTAATTTTGATTGTAGATCTTGAAGAGAACAACCGATATACATTGTAGCACTAACACAAAAGGCTCCAGGAAGAATGAAAAATTAAGTTATAGGTTAGAACATGGCAAAAATAGTGTTCAGTGTCAAACAAACAAGGGCAGATGATTTAGAAGCATACATGCATATGTTTTTTAGGACAATATTTATTGAGGGAATCTCATGGAAACAGTGATGGCAGCATGAAAGCAAATGGGCTCCTATTGCCCATTGCTTTCATAGTTACCAGGACTGAATGCCAGATTTTGGGAAAAAGGCTGAGGCTATTGCCATGTGAGGGTTTTAAATAGGTATGAATATGAAATTACAAGCCTCATAATGTGGCAATACCTCATCTCAGCCTTATTCTAAAAGACCAGTATTCTATAGAATGATAAGCCATCCAGCATCCAGGCTTTGAGTTTATAACCATATATGCTTAGAATACCAGTTCTTCCCTTGGATTGTGAAAATATTGGGGTTCAACTTGGTCATTGCTATAAACACTTGGCTATGTCTAGATTCCGGAGTTTAACAGAAGACAAAGTCATTTACTGGAAGGCTGAGTGCAGGCAATTCATCTTGGATAAAATAATCTGTATCTGTCACTACATAGTTGAAAAATCTTCTAAAAGTTTTACAAAATGGTACACAGATAACCATTCATGTAATGAAATTGAGTTAAAATATTAATGCGCCCGTGGGTTCGAGACCTGCCTGGGCAACTTGGTGAGACCTCGTCTCTACAATAAATCAAAAAATTAGCCAGGCATGGTAGCGAGCGCCTGTAGTTCCAGCTACTTGGAAGGCTGAGGTGGAAGGATCCTCTGAGCCCAACAGGTCGAGGCTGCGGTGGCCGGGAGTGGCCATTGCACTCCAGTCTGGGCGACAGAGACCCCAACTCAAAAAAAAAAAAAAAAAACAATATATATACATATATATATATATATTAATGCTAGGGAAAATAAAGTTTGAGAATGGTTAGGTAATATTTGACATAGCTATGATTCAAATTTACATTAGCATACATGTTATTGATTTTAAACAATAAGTGTGATATAAAAGTATTAACAGATTGATGGCTGGGGAAAATGGAAAATAGATATAGGAGAGTCAATGACCCGGCTACAATAGCAGAAAATCAATAGATAATATATGAATTATATGAATCAAAAATGGTTAGCTTATCACATCTAATTTAGATATGAAAAAAGTATTATAAGAAACATTTAGATGAGTCAAAGCTCACCACCTCATGGTTTTTCTGTATGACATCAAGAACGTGTAGATGGCAATTAAATGAACCCTCCTCAAATTCCAGTTTAAGGGTTTTGAGTTTTGCTGGGACAGACATGTAATTTCAATAATGGGAAACATGTAAGGACTTTAGAAAAGGAAAGCTTAGCCTTAAAAATGGGGTCAGACAATTTCAAACTGTGTTGTGTGAATCTCTGTCAGTTTCCTCATGTTAACACCAGTTGTTACCATGTCATTGAATTTTTGTAAAGAATAAATGAGACAATGAGCATAAAGAGGCTTCATATAGTATCTGGCACTTAGCAGACACTCAATGGCTACAAAGAATAGGTCATATTTCATATTTTATATAAGCTTTTCTCAAACTTTATCATGCATGCAATATAACTAGTAATTTGATGAAAAAGATAGATGTTGATCAGTAAGTATGGAGTAGTTTCTACAATTTTACATTTCTATTAAGCCCCCAAATGTTGCCACAGAACACAAAGTGAAAAGTTAATTTCTGTCTTATTCTAAATGTATATCTATACATATTTCAGGAAAGGATTCAGTAATTTTGAATTCAGTCAGTTTAAATGCCTTTCATTATTGTTATGATATCCTCATTTACATTATTGGCCACCACCGCCATTTATTCAACACTTAGTTTACTCCTACCACTATACTAAAAGCTTTATATCTATTATCTCATTTAATTGTTAGCATATTATCAGGAAAACACTGACTCTTTATTAGTGAAAGCTCAAGAGAGCTTAGTAACTTGCTCAAGTTTATACCACCAGGAGGTTCAAGAGTCAGGATCTATCTTATTCAAAACACATATTGAGAGAAGAAGGATGCACAGCAGCATGACTTAACGAACATTGAATGCTCTTCCAGAAAGAACCCTTTCTATTGATGATGACAGTTCCATAGGCTGTTTCTGCCTCCATCATCTGTGGCCATCACTTGATCAGGTAGACACTTCCCTGATGAAACAATGCATAGTTGATGATATCTGTTCCAATAGTCTCCAAATATACATATGCATATATATGTATATGTGTGTATATATATATGTATATGTGTATACATATGTATATGTATATCTGAATATATATTTGGAGAATATATATATATATATGAGTATATTCTCCAAATAAATATATGTGTACATACATATATATAGGAAGATAGACATCTGAAACACATGTTTTTCCTACTTTAATGTCACCACTCTTATGTAGAAACCCTACTCAATAACCATGGTTGGCACCAATACTCTATTATCTATAATTATGTATAAATAAGGATAGTCTGCTCACAGAGCATTATGAGCTTATCCTCTTTCCAGTGCTCAGTCAGGGGTTTGGTAGATTGTGCCAACTGGAGTTCAGTACACTGAACTCATCTGCTATTAATAAATTACTTTGTAAGCACTCAGTTACTTCCAGTGAAGTACCCATGCAGTAGTGAACTGAAGTGAAAAGCATGGAATTAAACTATGTTCTATTATCTCATATATAATAAAATATAGCGCACTCATGTTCACATGTCAAGGCCTAAAAATTGAAATCACATTTTAATGCATTTTCAACATTAAAATTATGCTTATTTATTTTCATATATGCAAAGTGTACCTTCACTCTTTTTTTCAAATCTCTATTCATAGAAGATAAAGAAGACTTGACATTGAGAGGCAATTTAATAACAGGTCAAGTCATGTCACAAGACCAAGTATGAGGTAATAAAATAAAACTCACATTTGGTTGCTATCTGGTCAGTTTGTCAAGTCAAACACCCATATTACCATCTCAAAAAGGAATAGATTAGATGAAATCAATAGTTTCTAAAGTAGAGCAGCACACTAGTGTGGTGAGATCATTTGTCAAGGGTCCAAATAAATATTATCATAATAAAATAATGATGATTAAGCTTCCGTGTTTGAAAATGATTTACTTTTTTAAAAAAATTAAAATAATTTGATATAATTTTCTACTTTTGTTTTGCTTTGTGAGTTTTTTAAGACAATACAGTTCAGAAAACAATTCTGGGTGGTTTAATAAAAAAATATTTGATTATAATCATATAACCATATTCATGTTTTGATTTTACGAGACTGCCAAGGGTAGGTAAGTACTACATCCAATGCAAGTAAAACCTGGAATACTGTCATTATTCAAAGATATTTTTCCTCATCTTTCAAGATCTACATGTTATTTCTTCTTTATACAACACAACTCTTTCTCCTCCACGGCACTGCATAAGTTCACATATGACTTAGAGTCTTACTCTACATGAAATTTGAGTTCAGTGTTCATGACTTACAATAAAGAAAGCTTTGCTTCTTCAGTCAGAATATCACCAGAGAGAATTATATGTAATACCCATTAAGCCAGTGAATTTTCTCTTATACTGACTTACATACACAGGGTCTGTAGTCTGAACTAAAAATTAAATAGGTAATTGCTGACTATAATTTGTATTTCTTATATTATGAAAAACTGTAAAACTTAACTATTATAAGCCTATAGTGGACAGAAATTATTAGTTTGTTTTTGAGAATGGTGATTAGAGATTATTGTATTAATATATGATCTTGCACTTATCCTCCAAAATATGTTTTTTATAAGTTATTTGCAAATGTGATTCTTGTTTGTCATGTGACCAGAATGCTTGAGAATGTCTAAATGCAATGATCTCTTCCTTTCTTTGAGAATTTTTCAGTTCTATAAATATAAATCTATCAGACAACTTCTATAGGAATATCTTAGCTGAGTTTTCTTCTCCAGCTCAGCCCTTAGGTTGTACCAGGCAGTGTTTGAAACAGCTGTGCTCTTCCTTAAAAAGTTTACAACCTGATGGTCAAGGCAGACAAAATAGTAAATCCCAAAGTGTTATTGTAAAAGTTTAAATAGTAAAACTACTGAGAAACCTTCAGAGAGAAAGTTCCTTAACAATTATGCCTGAGTTTCTCTAAAACTATGAATTGAGCTACAGATGATGACTATATTGTAGGGAGAGGGACAGTATAGATAGAAGCATAACGGCATAGACAAAATATTTGGGATTGGTCAAAGCACAGTAAAGTCAGCTTTGGCATTGCAAGAATAATTTGAGGGTAAGAGACAATAAATTGCCCCATGAGAATTTAAAGAATTGAATTAGGAATTCCTTTAAGGAGAAAGTGACATTGAGGTATGCTGTAGCAGCTCTTAGTCTTATGGCTAAGATTTGCTGCCAGAATTCAGCTATCTTTAATGAATTGTAAACCCTGGAAGGGTTCTAAGGGTCAACCCATTGACATATTTACATTATCTTTGAGTTGCAGGTTAAGATACTCTGAGGTTAGCAAAGGTCTCCCTTTAAAAAGACTGTGATAAAGATTTAGGTGCTCTCTGTTTCACTCTTCATCCTGCCCCACCCTTCCTTAAAACACATATGAAGAAGGACCCTGAAAACTGATAAGAAGTCCTGGTGCTAGAGAGAACTACTAAGTGAGAGCAAATACAGCTTATTTGGGGAGGAGCCTCATTAAAGTAGTATTTTTAAATGTATATATAGTTTTTAGTGACCCTTTGAATCGCCCTTGCTCAGCCTGAACTTATGTTAGGATGCTATGGAAGCCAAAGCATGGGAAGAGAGCATCAAAAGACCTCTTCTGCAACCTCTGAGATTGTTTCCCACAGTACAAAATAACCTCAAGTAGAAAGTCCTGAAAATACAAGCCTTTAAAAAAATTAGTCTCCTCTATCTCTCCATCTCCTTGCACAGTGCTGGGTAAACAGTAAGACTCAATAAGTGCTTGCTGAATTGATGGTATTGGCAGCCCATTCACTTTATTCTAATTAAATTTCTCTCTCTCTAGGTATAAAATGACTTTTCATTGAGCACATTTCAGATATATTTTTTTAAAGACAGAGACAATGTAGCCACAAAATGAACTCAAATCCTGTTTGGCTTGATGAGTGCATTTTATTATCTACGGTTTGTTAGCAATTAGATACCAAAGATCGGAAGCTTTGTAAACACAAGGGGGATTAAAGAAGGGCAAGCTCACCAACTGCATGTGATGCTTTTCAAGGGGATTCAGATGAACTGTTTTGTTTTATATTGTTTGTTTTACTTTGTTGTAAAAGACTCTCTAGAGCATATCTGTTCTCTCAGAGAAACTTGGTGAAAATGGCATCTGAATATTTAAGAAAAGAGCCTCAGGATATATAAATAGATTCTCATTTATCCAGCGAAGATAACCTACTTTGATCATCTTCCCAAAAGCTCTCGCTGTCAATTTAGCTGGTGAATCTTAGAAGTTCATATATGTTTTGTCACAGCTGTGTGTGAAATATTATGTAATTAAATTTTACATTACATCAGTCCCACTACATAATAAAATGTCATCTGGTTAATTTTGGTTTCCAAATGTGCTTTATAACCAACACAGAGGAAATATTACATGTGATTCATGCCACAAATTGTTATGTAGGCATGTACTAGAATATTTATGGTATTATACTGCATGCCAAATGATGCACTAAATTCAAATATGGACATGCTAATTTCCCTTGTGTTGACAATATGAAGTTCTAAGCATTATTCTTTAATCAGAACACACACAACCAATTCACTGAAGCCATAACGTGGACTTCTCCCAAGTCTGCTTGTTTTCTTCCTTTGTACAAAAAAGTCAGATCATTATTTCTTCAATTTATCAGTAGACAAAGGGAAGATTTTTAAAACTTACACATATAACTACATAAACAGATGACAAAAATGTATAGTTCAGTTAAAGAAGAAGGATACAAGAATATTCTGAAACAAATATTGAACAGCTGATTATAAATGTCTTTGATAGTGTTCCATGTCAGAATTACCAGAAAACTGATGCAAGTAAACAAAGGACGTGGGTAAGAAAAAGTTCTGAGACATGGTATAGTATTTTAGAAGCAACCCTTAGCCGGGCTCCGTGGCTCAGCCTGTAATCCCACGCTTTGGGAGGTGGAAGTGAGTGAATTGCTTGAGCCCGCGGGTTCGAGACCCGCCTGGGCAACTTGGCGAGACCTCATCTCCACAATAAATCAAAAATTATCCGGGCATGGTAGCACGCACCTGTAGTTCCAGCTACTTGGAAGGCTGAGGCGGAAGGATCGCCAGAGCCCAGCAGGTCGAGGCTGCGGTGACTGGTAGCGTGTCAATGCACTCCAGTCTGGGCAACAGAGTGAGACTCCAACTCAAAAAAAAAAAAAAAGAAGCAAACTTAACGCAGAAAAAAAAAATGGAGTATTGAATTAAAGATGTATTTTACTAAATAATAAAAAGTACCCTTAATTTTATTCTTTTTCCGGAATTTATAAATGATCTGGAAGAGAATAATCATTCAACTGTGGTTATATTAAGTTTTAAGTATTGAGCTATTAGCCTTATAACTGGTCTTGCATTTTTTTCTCACTAAACCTGTTATGATTGACTTTTTTTCATTTTACTGTTTTTGAAATGATGAAACAAGGATTAGGCTAATCGCCTACATTATGAAATTCGTGTAACTGTTGGGTAGATTTCAAAATGAAATACAAGAAGTAAAGTCAGTGAACCAAGTATCAAGTTATATAAATTGATCAGCATCGAACTATGATCACATTTGTTTATTTAACAAACACAAAGAATTATTCTCAGCAGTTCCTCCAACATGCTGAAAATAATGTTTCTCTGGAGAGTGGTCAAGGGATATCATGGGGAGATTTAGCTACTGATTAAGACCCCAGCATACTGTCAAGATATCAAGAATGTGAATTATAATATGAATGGTCTCTCCTGGATTACTACAATGTATTTTAGTGTTTCTGCCAGTAATTCTATCATTGCTGATTCTCCAATCACCCAAGATAAACAAACAATCCTAATGAAAATACAGAATTTACTGTGCAAATGGAGCCTCCTGGAAAGACATCTAAAACACACATTGACAACTCTAAGATCCTCCCCTATAGAAATGCTAGATTCTTCAAACTTAATGAGCTATTATAATGCAGATCAGAACCAGACTTTCTTGCCTTAATTTGGTATAGTATCTCTGGCAATAAATCCATTTATTATACACATAAGTGTATTCACGTATAAACATTAGAAAAACTGTATGATTAACATTTGTGCACCTTGCTATACGTAACTATACGCCTACACAGACACCCCCACACGCTTGCACTCAAGCTCCCAAACAACTATAACCAAAACCGTAGCAACAGCAAGTTTGCTGTACCAGAATAAATAGTTTGGAGTTTTGAAATGATTCTTTGTTGTTTATGTTTATTTATGGTCTATTTGTTCATATAGTATACATTCTTTGAGTATAAAACATATTCCAGGCATGATCTCAGTCATTAGGGATGCAATAGTGAGGAAAAAAGGCACAGTACATTTTTTAATAGGTCTCACATTCTGAGGGGATAGGAGTGGGCTAAGGTCATTAAAAAGTACACTTTTATATAGTGTAATAAAAAGTTATATGAAGAAAGGAAAGGATGCGAAAGAAGAAATTAGGAGGAACTCCTAACGCCATTGGAGTGTATCAAGAAAGGATCTGAGCAAGTTATTTTTCACTTGCCCACCCCTTATTCATTTTCCCTTTTTTCTGCTCTGCACTGTTTCGTGAACTCTAAGGATGACATCTCCTTGGCTCTCATACTTTGTAACTTCTGTTGCTTTTGGCCAATGGGACACAAGAAGAAAAGAGAGTTTGAAATTATTTCTATGCCTTATTTTTTCCTTTTCTTTCTTTCTTTCTTTTTTTTTTTTTTTCATCTTCTTTTGCAATCCTTACTCCCTGCCGGCCCTGAAAAGACTTAAAGCCTCTATAAATACAGTTGAGTGACTTTTTTTTTAAAGCTCCATTTCACAGGGGCTCTTGTAACTCATCAGTTCCCCTTTCCTATTCAATTTAAGAGTGAAAACCGTTTTCAGCTATTATTAGTCTGTGTGAAACTCATCTCTGGTTGATTTCCATAACCCTGCCTACAACCTTGTAAATAATTTCTCAGTTACATTCTCTGTAGTTAAACCATTGTTATGCACCATATTTCCTGTTGGAGATAGACTGGGTTTCTTGAAAAGATAAACCCTAGATAGTCTGGTCATCAAAGCAATGGAGAATGTTAGCATTATTGTATTCAAATTGCTCTTTCTAAACTCAGTCTTCAAATCTATCAAAGTATAAGATCTGTAAGGTTTTGGAAATAAGTTTCCATTTTGTTCACAAGGCAATTAAAACTTTTTTTTTTTTTTTGAGTTGGAGTCTCACTGTGCTGCCCAGGCTGGATGCAGTGTCACGCTCACAGTCACTACAGCACCAGCCTGCTTGGTTCCAGCAATTCTTCCACCTCAGCCTTCCAAGTAGCCGGAACTACTATAGGCATGCACTTCCACACTCGGCTAATTTGTTGTTGTTGTTGTTGTAGAGACGAGGTCTCCTCAGGTTGCCCGGACTGGTCTCGAATCCGTGGACTAAGGTAATCCACTCGCCTCGGCCTCCCAAAGTGCTGGGATTACAGGCTGAGCCACCGAGCCCAGCTGAAAATTATATTTTTAAGTAAAGAGTATCTTTCATGTTTTATGATTTCAAAAAGATTACACTTGAATTTGTAGTTGAAATAAAATAATGGATATAACCTTTAAAGCTAAAATACCAAGCCTCTTTATTTTTGTGTTCTTAAATTTTAGCCAATGTAATTTTATAAGGACAATAAAAGAAGATCAGAAAGCTTCAGTTGCATACACTAAATTGGGGAGAACGACTTTTGCTTTGGTTTTGATATGCCCCCCATAATTGATATGTTAAAATCTTAATTACCATTATTACAGCATTAAAATTTGGACCTTTAAAAAGTGATTAAGACATGAGGGCTCCACGCTCATGATTGAATTTTAGTGCTATTATCCTGGAGTTGGTTGGTTATCACAAGAGTGGACTTCTGATAAAAAGATAAAGTTTGACCCCTTTTTGCCCTCTGTCTTGTATGGTCATTTCTGCCCTTCCACCTTCTGCTATAGAATGACCCTTCTCAGATGCCAGTGCTATGCTCTTGAATTTACCAATCTCCAGAATTGTGAGCCAAATAAACTTCTTTTATCTTTGGATAAATTACTCAATCTGTGGTATTCTACTACAGCACCAGAAAATGAACAAAGGCAGCTTTCATTTAATTTTTAACTCTTTAAAAAAAAATTACTTCATGACACTAATGAGTCAACGTATAGAGAAATCCAAAACATGATTGAAAGCAGAAATGGGCACAGTATTTTTTTTATTAATCAAGAGCTTAGGAAGTCAGCATTGAAAAGTTCTGAGAATTTTAGGTGAATTACTGACATGAGAGAAAGTTGGAAATATTTAGTCTTGATGGAGATTGCAATTCATAGTGTATTTTTTATTAAAAATGATACCACCTAAATAATACTTTATATGTATAACTGATTATAGAAAATAAAAACGTTGGTTATATAGTCCAATTTTTGCTTGCATGTCATTATGGAAACCAACACAATTTTTTAAAATGATGCCACAAAATTTTTCAGAGTTTGAAATCTTCATAAAATTAGCTTATTCTGAATCAGAAGTGAATTTATCACTTCCATACGCATATAATTTTAGTAGCTTATATATCATAAAGTTTTCAACACATTTTGGTCTCATAGTAAAAGAATAAAGCTGGTTTGGAAATATCTAAAAATTTAAACAGGAAACTTTGCAACTTCATGTTTCACAGTAACTTAGGTCATTTCAACTAGAATACATGAAAAAATTCCAAATAATTACATTTTTAATGTTAAAGATGGTGCTTTTGGAAATACAAATGCTTGCACAACTCAAAAGATATATTAGTTCAATTAAACCAATTCAATTGGTATATGACACAATTTAAATTACGTTTCTGCTTTTAATAAGATATTACCTGCTAAACATCATCATGCAAATTATCTGATAATATGCAGCAGTAATTTCCTTCCCTCTTTCTTTCTTTCTTTCTTTCTTTCTTTTTCTTTCTTCTTTCTTACTTTAACAAGTGGAAAGAAGTTAAAGAAGATACAAATTTGAGCCTATAACTTTCCACAGTAGATGAGATGGTACATAAAGTATCTCCAGACTATGTTCTCATTTGTGATGCTCAATGAATATGGATTAGCAATTAACCATGGCTACACTCAAAGCTAAAATAAATTACAGGAATAAATTCAGAGTGGATGATGTGGTATGCAATCTGTATTGATCAGCTTGCAAAAAAGGACCTCAAAACTACTTTCAACTTTATGGAGCAAAAGATATTTCTTGTACAAGTGTCTTTGTCCAATTATTTAGGAATTGTCATTAGGGATGTTGGAAAATTTCGAAGGAAGCAATCAGTATGGATAAATTTCTAAAAAATCATATTTACTTGGAAATTCAAAAAAAATAAAATAAAATTCATTTTCCAAACTTACAAAACCTTAGTTTTATTAATAGCTCAATCAATGTTCTCAAGTTTGGGTCTCCAGTTTGTCATTGTTATTTATTCTTAAGCTATTGGACCATGAACTCCTTGAGGATAGTTGCTATATTTTGAATATCTACATACCCCATACAGACACAGTAGGAGGTAAATAAATGTTAGTTAAACTGAATAAGAAATCTGGAATTCTTTAGAGCTATGAACAACATAGAATATGTTCTTATTATACTCATTTGATTTTTCTCATAAACATATGGATCAAGATTTTCCAGAGAAGGAATTTTTCATGTAAAGCTATTTCCAAATTGTAAAGCAGAGAGGAAAAAGCCCTTTACAGTTCTCAAATGTTTCTCATAGAAAATTAAAGCTAAATGAAATTTTGGATATTGTCAAAATCAATTTTTCTTTGAACAGAAAAATACACTAAAGGAACACTAATTTTAACTTTTTTTTAATCCAGGCAGATATAGCTAGTTAATGATATATATATAGGTAGTCAGTCATATATATGTATAATTTTATTAGGCTTAAATATAAATATTTATAGTGATACCAGATAGTAGAATCTAACAGGATAGGGTATCTTTCAAGTCCCAGTTTGTCTTGCACAAAATATGAAAGAAAAAGAAGATTGTGTTCTTTTAATTAATAAATCTGCAGCTTCTAATGATGTGAAAATATTATGTATGCAGTAAATTATTTGTGCATATGTATATGTAATGTAGTAGAAAATAAATGAATTATTTCCTCACATAATGGTGCAACATAAGGTTTAATTTCTTCTATTCAGAGATTGTACTCTCTAGATTTTCAAGACTAACCTATAGAGTCCAGATCCCTTTGGGACTACTGAAATGTATAAAACATATTCTAGACCAAATAAATAGATCTTGATTTCATCCAAATTCAGATAGGAAGAATCACAAAAATATATATAAACTCCAGGCTAGCCATATTTTATTAACTTCTGATCCCAGTGTCCCCATCCTTCTAAACTACATTGCAATGAAGAAAAGTCACAGAGATTGGCTCCTGATTGAAGTCTCTAGGTTTCTTTTCTTCACTTTGCAATCACCAGAAATAGACTTGATCTAAGATAGATCAAAGAGACTTAATAAAGATGGATAGGTAGATGATAGATAGATGATAGAAGATAGATAGATAGATAGATGATAGATAGATATTGTTGTATTTTTTTATTTATATTTTCAGATGAAGAGTTTAGGCTACCTACTACAATCACAAAATTGCTATACTCAAGCAAATGAATGGGCTTGTCTGGTTTTATTTGTTCTTCACATTGACAGCATGCACATAGTAAACCCCAACTTTACCAGCTATTGTTGCAAGAAACACCAGTTGATTTTCCAGTGTGATGGCTAGCTATAGAAACTGAGTAGTCTAAGGTCACGGAGCTACATCTGGTGACAGCCTTCTTGCTGAGGAAACTCTCTACAGAGTCCCAAAGCAGCACAGTACAGTTAATTTGTAAATAAATAGCTTATATATGATAAATCAATTAACCATTTAATAAGTAACAGCATGCTATTAATTGGCTCTAAGTAATAGAAATATCAATATCTATTGAACATAAAACAATTTTTAAACCCCTTATCAGGTTAAAAAGATTTTGTAAACTCTTAAAACTCTCCACTTAAAGTATGAGTTATTCTCTTCTGTCTTCATTGTGTTCTAGTTCTTTATTTTTCCTGTGGCCAACACAGCACTGTTTTTGTTTTCAGATACTTTGAAAATGATCTCTATTTATTCTGTAATTTCAAATCCATAGTTATCTCCTTCTTGTTTTATGTCTTCTATTGATTTTTTTTTTCATTACTTGTTTCTCGGGTCTTTCAAAAGAAATCTATCCAAGTAGCTTTCTTTAATTAATATTCATCAAAGTCGTATTTTGTTTACCAACACCTTAGTATTTACTTTTAAACCGTCTAATTGCGTTATTGGTTGACCTATGCATTGACGTTCTTTCTTCACTAAACACTATGTACTATGAAATTAGGAGTGATATTTGTTTTACTAATTACTATGTATCAATTATCTAAAATAGTGTTCAGCATATATTCGGCTTTAACAGTCATTGTTTGATTTACTGAGTAAAAGAACACATGAATCATCGTCTCATCTACTTAGCAACCACACTCTTATAAAGCTGCCTTAGGGCTGGTAAGGATCTATTTCAGGATATACACATGCACATATTGTTACAGTGGCATAGGTGTGAAATTGAAGATGCAATTTAAATCATCAACCATATTCTGCTACACTATTCAGAATGGTTATTGGCCAACAAAATGCCCACAATCCACAAAATGAAAATTATATTTTAATATTTTTCTTATTAAGCTTAATTTTAAGGGATTATAAATAACTTTGGTACAAGACTAAAAAGAGTTTAATTATAGTTCTATCAAGAAGTTATCAATCCTCCCTATGAATGTGTGCTAGATATGATATGCTTATACATATTTATATTAATCAATTTATAAAAGAAAGCTATTACTCCTAAAAAAAGATTCTAAAACTAATTTTGTCTACTTTGCTAAGAGTTATCTTCGGTGTATAACATCCATACTGGAAATAAGATGCATGTCATTCTTGGGTAAAACTGCTCAGGGCAAAGTAGCCTCAAAAGATTCCCTGAGGACCCAGAAAGAAGACCAGATTTTTTCTTTTTCAGCATTCTCAGCATGGTACAAAGAGATCAAGGGGCCATTGGCTGAACACTGGAGGCTCTTTACCATTCTAAAAGTGACTCAGAATAAAAAACCTGCATATGGCTACACCATGATGTATAATGCAAATTAATGACAAATAATATTGCTGGAAGATTATTAAGTTTGCAGAAATCACTGAACAAACTTTTTTACAAAAATCATTCATCTTCCAAAACAATTAGAATGGTAAATGACTCAAGGTGTGCCTAAATCAGAATAGACAAATAGGCTTATTTTATATTTAAATTTAGTAAACATTAATGAAGTAAATACATATACCTAAGACTATTTTAACCAATAATGCATTTGCCTATCCATCCATCAATCAACCTACCAATTTGTCTTTTCATCTACTTATTTAGCCATGCAAAATACTTTCAAGAAATGACTTTATTTTGAGTCCTAGATTGGACAATACAGATATGATATTAAGAAAAATACATTGTTCTTACCTATATGGAGCCTAATAAAAATTCACATTCTACATTCCATTATATTATAAAGAAAATTTGATAATAATATATAAAATATTTTATGCCCTTGAATGTACTAGCCATCTAAGGGAGCGATACATATGTACACACATAAATATAATTAAATTATTATCTAAGAAGTAAGTGTTCAATGTTCTAACACCAACATTTTCAATTAAATTAGGAAATTGAAAAACACTTTATGGAATAAAAGTCAGGAGCAAGAACTTGGGTAAAGAGAAAGTCAAAGACATTTCAGGCAAACACAAAAATTCTTCAATAGCAAAATATATGAAAAATAAGTGCACAAAAAACAGATAGCAAATTTATATTGAATATAAAATGTGTTAATATTTTATTGAGTAGGTCCTTATAAGTCATGCAAAGAAGCTATGACTTTTAATATCTACAGTCGTATCTACCAAAGTATTAGGATGAGTAAAGAAACAAACATTTTTCTTTCAGTAGATCACACCAGTTAAACAATGTGTATTTATTTTAGATAGATAGATAGATAGATAGATAGATAGATAGATAGATAGTAGATAGACTACTAAAGCAATAACTAAATGTTCTACTTACCTTATTTATAAAAGATATATTAAAATTATTTTCTCTCACTTTGAAAATGAGGAATTAATTTCTCTAGGTTATCCATCTAGCAAATTACTAGAGTTAAACTCAGGTCTATTTGGCCACATATCTTATTCATTTTTATCACATGGTGATAAGTATATCCTATTATTTTGATCCTGAGACTAAAAGAGAAAAGAAAAGGAAAAAGTTAATTAATTTAAACAGATAAGGATATATGCAATGACCATAGAAGTAAACTTAGTATTTAAAAAGATAGAGTAAAAATTTTGGGGAGAGTGATTAAATGAGAGAGAGATTCAGAAGTATGAAGGTTTCAGAATCCTACATGCATTACTAGGTTAATATGGGAAATGGTGAGGCTCTGTAACAAGATAACTTGGGAGAATGAGAAAACACATGAAGGGCAACCTCTTTCAGGTCCCCTCAGCTATGGGAGATTTTCTGTCTTCTTAATAAATCCTGCTTTCTAAAAGAAAAGAAAAGAAAATACATGGAGAAATGGAGAATCTATCCAGGAAAACCAATCCTGGTTATATTTCAAAAGAAAAATCCAAAGATATGGGAAAACAAAAACCTGAATAAAAATTGGAAGTATATCCCCTTAAAAAAATCTTGCATTTGAATCAAAAGATCAAAGATTAGTAATTAAGTTAACTCAAAAAGTCTGCATGCTAGGCACATCAGTAGATAAGTATTTACTTTATTTGTTTAGCATGCCATTTTTTTCAGGAAACTACTTCCCTTCCATTTGGTCCAAATTGAGCTTGCAATCTTAGCAACCTATCTATCTCTGTAAAGACTAGGGTCATGACACAGATCTGGTGAAAAATAGACTAATTTCTCCTGGTTTTTATAGTTAATTTAAGTATTAATTCAAGGGTAGTGACATTACTCAGGACAAACCAAGCAGGAAAAGATTCTTCTCAGAAAGCTAATCTACAGAAATTGTATTAAAAGGCTGGTTTTTTTCAGCACAAGTTATAAAACTGAGAAATTTGACTACAGAGCTATGATAACTCATTTTAACTGCTATAAGTAAAAAGTTTGTTTCAGAGTAAAACTGGGCAGAGCTAAGTAGGAACACAAAAATACTGAGTGTACTGATTTCTTCATGGTCCAATGTTCAAGTCTGAGATGCTGGATCCTGCATTTTTCCCTTCAAATTAATCTAGATCTTTTTTTTTTTTTGAGTTGGAGTCTCACTCTGTCGCCGAGACTCGAACCCGCTGGCTCAGGCAGTCCACTCATCTCAGCCTCCAAAAGCGCGGGATTACAGGCTGAGCCACCGAGCCCGGTTTATAGATCTTGAGTAGGATGCCGATTTCAGTATAAAGGAAAAAATATAAGTGCTCATGAATCTTTGAAAACTTAAACAAAATT
>CAUYQG010085080.1:0-82510 GCA_963574415.1 Tarsius wallacei | reverse complement strand
AGAACATACCTAAGCAGTCAAACCTACTTATGGATTGATTGATTAACAGCACATTATATATTACTAAAATTATCAATTAAGTACTTCAATAAATATTTATTGAACCTCTACTATGTGGCAAGCATTGTTTTAGTTTCCCCGAATACACCACTGAGAAAACAAAGATCCCTGGGATCTTTGAGAGAGAGAGACAGACAATATGTATAACAATAAAAAAGAAGTATATAGTATGCTAGGTGATAAATACTGTGAAAAAATGTAAAAAAAGAAAGCAGAAATTGCTAAGGAGGATGGAAAGACAGGTGATGAAATGGAAATCCTGATAAAAATAGGATGTCCAAAAATTGTGAAACTTCATAGCAACTTGGTTGGACCTAGAGTCTATAATACTGAGTGATCTTTCACAGACACAAAGAACTGAGTATCACATGTTCTCACTCATACATAAGCGGACCTTGAACAATTATTGTAATACTATAAGAAAAGGATTGGCAGTAGCGGGAAACCGCCAGGGGGGCAGCAGGGAGGAGGGATTGGCAGTAGTGGGAATCTGCCTGGGAAGAGGGTGGCACACCTCATTAACAAGGGTACCTTTATAATGAACATTTGTATACCTAACCCTGAATCGTACCCCACATCTTTAAAATAAAAAAAGAAAAAAACACAAAAGAATAAAAATGTTAAAATGATCGCTTTTATGTTATGGATATTTTACTATGATACAAAAATTCTTAGAAAGACAACCAAGGTCCTAAACAATTTGCCTTTGTTTAGAACTTATAAATTTATTTCTTATTTCTATTGTTGCTGCTGCTATCTGATGATCATTGCCATAGAATGAATGAATGTGCCCATATACCCCTTCATAGTGAATGCCCTTCCCACCTCCTACTTGGATTACTCCAAATTTGCATGTTGAAACCTAATCTGCAATGTGATAGTATTTGGAGGTGGGACCTTTGGGAGATGATTAAATGAATTAGTGTTAATGGAATTAGTGCTCATATAAAAGAGGTCTCAGAGAGTTGCATTGACCCTTCTGTCATGTGAGGACACAGTGAGAAGATAGCATCTATCTTCTCTGCAAGGAAGTTGGTCCTCCCCAGACACTGAATCTGCTGGTGTCTAGATCTTGGACTTCCCAGTCTACAGAACTATGAGAAAATACATTTCTGTTGCTTATAAACCACCCAGTCTATGGTAATATGCTATAGCAACCAGAATGGACTCTGATACTTATTGATTCAATATGCTGGGAACTGTGCTGAGTAACCTATAATTAGTCCTCAATATAAACTTATAAAGTAAGTGTGATTATTTTTTACTCCATTTTACTGTGGGAAAAATGAGAACTAAGCACGTTGATGAAAATCACACATCCCAGAATGTTGATTTGGTTCTTACATACTAGCCATGCAACTGTAACAGCTAAAAAAAAAATCTCCATTCTCTATGATAGCTCTCCATATGGCCAGAACCAGGAATATATAAGTGAGGTGCTCCTCTTGGGCAAAAAATGTAAGGGGGTAATCAAGATAAATAATATTTCATAACGTAAAAAATCAAAATCAATACAAAAATCCAATGATAAACAAAATATCAAATTTTAAATGAGAACAGTAAAATTGACCCTCTATATCTGCAGAGGTTCTTATCCTTAGATTCTATCAATCAAGGATCAAAAATACTTGGGAAAACAACAACAAAAAATAACATTGAGAAAAATATTTAAAATACAGTAAAAATGATTTATATAACACTTATATTAGGTATTATAAGTCATTTAGAGATGATTTAAAGTATTCAAGAGGATATGCATAAGTTGTATGCAAATACTACACCATTTTATAAAAGGGACTTGAGCATCTGAGGATGTTGATATCTTTGGGGGTCCCAGAACCAATCCCTTGGCAGATACCAAGGGACAAATATATCTAATTCTGCACTTGGACAACTCCAATAAAACCTTATTTATAAAAGGTGACAGACCATGACCCATAGTTTTCCGATTCGACTTTTAAAAATATTGCATTATTAATTTTTATTTTATTAGTGTATTTTTCACTGAAGAATTATACTTGCACTACATTTGTAAAGTAAAATGTGATGTTTTGATATATTTATACATGGTAGAATGATTAAATCAATCTAATTAACATATCCTTACTATTACTCTAAAATATCATTTATCTTAATTACTGAGTTTCTTAGCGTATCCTTACTTTTTGTGCTCTAGGCAAATATCTCATTGCTTCACCCTAGTCCTGATCTTTTTTTTTTTTTTTTGAGTTGGAGTCTCACTCCGTCGCCCAGACTGGAGTGCAGTGGCCGCTCCCAGCCACCGCAGCCTCGAGCTGCTGGGCTCCGGCGATCCTTCCGCCTCAGTCTTCCAAGTAGCTGGAACTACAGGCGTGCGCTACCACGCCCGGCTAATTTTTTGATTTTATTGTAGAGATGAGGTCTCGCCAATTTGCCCAGGCGGGTCTCGAACCCGCGGGCTCAGGCAATCCACTCACCTCAGCTTCCCAAGGCGCGGGATTACAAACTGAGCCACCGAGCCTGGCTCCTAGTCCTGATCTTATTGTCCTGTCGGCTAGAACAAAGGTCTAAATCAATCTTTCTTTCTCTACCTCTCCCAGTCCCTCTCCCCACCATCTTTTAGGCCCTAATTCTTGGCCTTCATGCTGGTTCTACCACAAGGAAATGTGGCTATTTCAGGCCATAGGAAATCTTTTTTTAAAAGAAGAAAAAAGTCTGTGGACTCGTTTATTTATTATTGTTACAATAGAACACTTCTGGAACCCAAATTATGTTTTTACAGATTGAGGACTATTGAGAAGCCTGGATGTCAGCATGTCAATAAGAAAGGGGTTTGACCCTCCTAGCCAAAGTTTTCATATGACTTTTATAATTTATGCACCACTTAAAAACATTAGGCCAGCAATGGTATGATCTATTTACTGTTGAAAACACCATCACTGGCTTGCAGAACTGATTAAATTAGGGGAGAAAGAACTGCTTTCATTTAATCTTTTAGATTTTAGATCATATGGAGCTGATCTGTAGGAAAAAAATGCCTTTTAGTTTACTCTTTAGGTCAGGAGGCATCCTTCTGAGAAATTGCTTTGTGTATTTCTATATGATCAAACATCTAGGGCTTTTATACACACACACACACACACACACACACACACACACACACAACCAGCCAAACATGCAAAAAACAAACGAATTCAAGACAACTAATTAAATGAAATGGGTAACATCACTTTGTTGTTGCTTTACCAAAAGGTCCAGAGTTGTAGTCAAGGCTTTAAATTGACTCTGGGTTCGATGCTTTGAGTGGGCAATTTCGCTGAGTTATAGCTAGGTAGGCCTAAGTGATATACAGTAGTAAGCAGTGCTCTCTAAGAAAAGATGCTTGAGCAGCCCAGTGCACTGAACTGATCCTCCTGGTAAAAACACAAAGACTAGAAGGACAAAACATAAAAACAACAAAATAAATAAGTATATGCATATCAGTGCTTGAAAGAAAAAGGTAAAACCCAGAAACAAAGAAGGACCAGAATCTAAATGGACCTGACACTCTGGCAACCTTTTGGACACTTAGAGACTGGAAGCTAGAATTGAGCCCACAGCGAAAACATTGGAGCCTTCACGTATTCTTTCTATGAGTGGAAGACTAGAAAAATTTCCTCTGCTGGCCTAGAATTGCAGCATATAAAATTGCAATCTACATGGATTTGCAGGTAGGAGAAATAGTTAAACACAAAGACATCAAAACCCACAGACTATATCCCATGATCAGGTGCAGGGTCCAAATTAACATGTGGTATGGGAAACACAAGATGCAAAATGAACACAAAAATAAGTAGAGAAAAACACAGGAGGATCAAACACTTAGCTGCTCCACAGGAATATTTTTATAATCCAGGACATAAAGGATTTGCAAAAACGTCCCTGTCCCACCCTCAATGCCAATGATAAGCCCTTAAAAATAAAAAAGGTGGTCTGCGTAAAAATAAAAGTACTATGAGGGAGAATGAGCTGATATCTGAAAAAATAGCATCTCAAGAACTGAAGATAATGGTCTGATTAAAACTCCAAAATAAGTATGTTCAAAAGCAAACATAAAGTCATCGAAATCCTAGTGAAAGAACAGAACATTATTTTTAAAAGATTAGTGAGATTTAAAAGAGAACCAAATATAATATTGGCCATAGACCATATACAGTTGACTCTTGAACAACACAGGTTTGAAATGCACAGGTACAATTATCCATGGATTTTTCTAAACCAAATGTGGATAAAAAAATTATAGTATTGGTGGGATGTGAAATTCACTTATATGGAGGGCTGACTTTCATATATGCAGGTTCTGCAGGACTGACTGAGGGACTTGAATATGTGCAGATTTTAGTACTGCAACCTATCCCACATGTATGCTAAGGAATGACTGTAATAATTAAATCTAAGATTTGAATCAGCAGGTTGAACAACATATCTGACACACCTTTAAAAAGAATTGGCTAATTGAATTTGAATGCAGAATCAGAATGCAGTGCAAGTAAAGAGAAAACTGGAACAGATTGAAAAGTTCAAATCTACATTTCACAAATTCTCCAGAAAAAAGAAGGTAAGGACAAAAAATAGAAGGGAAGGGCAATTTTCAAAGAAATAAGGCTAATACTTTTTTTGGAATTGAAAAGACACTAGCACTGAGTTTAAGAATGTATTTCAAGTTATTCCAATAAAGAAAAATAAAAATTTTGCTCAGCAGAGTTTTTTTAATTTTTAAGTTTCTTTTAATTATTAAAAGAAACTTTTTTGTAGTTGATTGAATCCCTAAGACTCAACCCAAGACTAGTGCCTTAGTTTTCTGCTACTGTAACAGATTACTACAGATAGTGTGATTTGTAAAGAAAAAAAACACTTATTTCTCACAGTTCTGGAAGCTAGGAAGTTCAAGAGCATGACATCAGCATCTGATGAGGACCCTCTTTTTAGGTCATAGCATAGTTGAAGAGCAAGTGAGTACAAGAGACAGAGAGAGGAAATTGAGCGCAACTCATCCTTTTTATCAGGAACCTACTCCTATGATAACTGCTTTAATCTATTCATAAGAGCAGGACCCTCATAACCTAATCATCTCCCAATACTGTTATAAAAGCAATTAAATTTCAACATGCATTTTGGAGGGGGCATTCAAACCATAGCAGTCAATATCTATAGCAGTGGCCAACTCTCTTCAGAACATCATGATTGCCCAGTAGGTCAGTACCATGGAGGAAATAGGAGCAGTTGTAGTCAATCTATTTTGGAATGGGCTAAGACATCCAGCTCAGATAAATCATCTGTAATATTGAAATCATATGTGAAGAAGGACAATATTAATGTGGACACCAAAATGCTTTTCAGATGCTGTTCAAGACAGCACATTTGTAAAATGTAAAGCTATATATAAATACCAATAATTTATCTAATAATTGGTTTAGCAACTAATAACTGTTAATATTAGTATGCTCAGTGCTGTGCTAAGTACTCTACAATCATTTTCTCATTCAATCCTTACAATAATCTCTTAAGGTAGATGTTTGTATACATACTTATTTCAACAGAGTTTAAATGTAGAGGAGTAAACTGAGACTTGGAAAAGTTAAGTGTTTTGCCCAGGGTCTCAGAGAATAGTGGAATAAGAACTCATCTCAGATCTACTTGATGATTTTAACTATTGCTCAATGCACAGAACACAGAGGAAGGAGATTAATACTATTAAACAAGGTAAACAGGACTGTTCATTGGGAACATGCAAATGTTAAGAACATTCTGGCATTAACTTTGAAATACTACTGTTCTGAATCCAGCAGGTCACCAAGAGAGGGAGAAGGCTGCCTGCCTGATGGCCAATGAGTCCTGAACCTGAGTGGTTAGGGTGGGACTCTGGGAGCCAGGGACAGAGTTCTTTCAAATGACAGAATGAAGGAGTTACATAGCCAGGACCAGTGTACTGGTGGTGGGAAATACATTAGCAATCTCATCCTGGAGGTTCATAAATATTGTTCAGTGGGGAGAGGGAAAAACAGCTTGTTTATTTTGGGCATGGAGTGCATTACATTCATTTTTTAAAATGTCAGGCATATGCATGTAAGATGTGCTTGCTTTCCAGCAATATGCTTTTTCCATAGAATATTGAATTAAAAATAAATTGCTAATGGAGGCACAAGTGAGTGAATCAGAAACAGAGTCAAAGAAAAATAACAACACTGTCTCTGGCTGAGCACATCTCGAAGACTTTTTTTCCAGAAGATTCTGGCAGCTTAACGTAAGCCAAAGTGGGCTTCTCGGCACAGGCGGCACTAGGCACTATTTTTTCAATATGCTCTCTCCAAATGTACGATAAGCACTATTTTGAAGTCAGTGCTTTTAGCAAGCCTTCTATTTTTCACTGCAAAGAAACCCAATTTATTCTTTGTTCAAAGAAAAAGTGGAATCACAGCCATCTCTGAAGGAACTGATGAAAACATTGGCAAAACTTTCAGATAAAAGAGATCAAATTGTTTACCAAGAAAAAAAATATATATATTCCATTTTATTTTCTCTCACAGACACTTGGAAAGAAAGGAAAGGAAGTTGAGGGTGGGGGTTGGGGGTGGGGAGGACTCTGGCATTCTTTCTTCCAGTGGAAAAACCTTTTAAAAAAGCAATTCAGCATTTTAATCATTACACCAGGTCATCTGAAAAAAGTATTTAACTTTCACTTTGATTTTCATTTCTTTCATTGCTCTGAGATGGCAGTCCCTATGCTGACAGAAACAGATTTCTGACCCTCCAAAGAAACCTCATACACCCAAGGCCAGCTTCTAGCTTGCTCTTTTTCGGTGTAACATAATCAATTTTTTAAAAGTTCTTTCTTTTTGTCTGAGGTACCAATATGCTTGGGTGAAGATTATAGGTTAAACTCCACTGAAAGTAATTGAATTAGTTTGCCCTCACATTTCTGGTCAATACCCCTGTCTATGGATTCAGGCTTTCTACTGGAAACTCTGCTTTCCTAATGCTGCTTCCAGACTCAGCTGGTGCACTCAGATGGAAGGGCAGTAAATTGCTGGGTTAGAGGTAAATGGGAGCAGAGAAAAATTAAAGTGCTATTCTAGTTGTTCAACTTAAAATTTTGAATAAATGTCAAAGGCTACCACCAATTATCAGGACCCAATACTTCTCAGTTCAGCATGATCTCTGTTTCCTTGTCAGGGAAGGTTTTTGTATACAGTGCTCAGATTTTTTTTTCTATTGCCAGTGTTCGACTGTAGCAAAAAATTGTAGGCTGGTAAGACAGAAAGGAGACAGAAATTTTCCTTCAGTGCCCAGAGCTAGTGTAGCTGTGTTGTTCTTTTCTAAAGACTTTTTTTTTAAATCCAGTTTTAAAATTTTTATTTATTTATTTTTAGACAGGTCTTGCTATATTGTCAGGTTGGTACATGGTGGCTATTCATAGGTATGATCATAGCTCACTGCAGCCTCAAATTCCTGCCCTTAAGCAATCTTCCAAACTCAACCTCCTGAATATCTGAGACTACAAGTACATGCCATTGACTGGGCTTCTAAAGGCTTTTGAGTTGGCAGGGACAGGCATGAAGAAAGTGGAGCTCAGTTTCGTGTTATGAGGACAACCAGCCTAAAGACATCTAAAAACCACCAACACTAGACCTGTTCATATCCAAATGACATATAAGACTTAACTCTCAATCATGTACTCATAGCAGACATTATTAATCAATTATTATTATTAATAATAATATGTACTCATAGCAGACATTATTAATCATTATTAATCAATCACTACACTGTTTTCCAATAAGTACTGATTGGGCTTCACAATCCTTCTCTACAAAGCTCTCCAGGGAACTTCGTAGTAGAATTTACAACTCACCAGCCAATTCTGACTTAATCACCTTCCTTTTTTAGAATCTTTACCTTACAAGGGCATAAGCTATAGTAGCAAAGATTTGAAATGGAAAGATGGAAGGACTAAGTTGATGCCTCCATTCTGTTATCAGCAAGTTCTTTGCCCTTGGTCAAATCACTTGCCCTGTTTAAACTTCAGTTTTCTAGTTTAGAACAAGTAGTTTGGGTTTGATCATAAGATGTCAGTCATGACCCAAGGACCCCTGAGAGGCCCATAATAACTGCAAGAGTGCCTCAAACCCATAACATTCTATATACTGTTTAAAGATTAAATGAATGACATCGTAACTAATTTTCCAAAGTATATAGAGGTTGTTGCAATAAAGAAAACACAAACTTATCTAAAATCATGGAAATTTATAGATTTTTGTCACTATTTTCTTGATCAATAGTTACCCAAAATAAAATGGGTTTTCTTATCACTTGTAGTCTCAATATCCTCATCAATTAATAGTATCTCATGAGATTTTTGTGAAGATCAAGTGAGATAACACATGAAAGTGATTGGTACAGGTCCTGCTTTACCCAAGGGAAGTATACATAAGGCACAGAAAAAGGAGATGGGCTGACCAGGTTTCAGGGTGAGAAAGACGTTACTTAACCTGGGCACAGACCGTGCCTTCACCCTTGGATAGGGATGTTAAGTGTGAGTCAAGAAGTAGGAGAGTGTGATTTCTCTAAACACTCTCTTAAATGTAAGTACAGTACTTAGATAGTTCTGGGACATAGTTTGAAGGCTGGTAACTTAAGCCCTTGGACCAATAGCTTTGCAAAAACTTCACTGTTTTCCTAACTTTTAACAGGATGATAATTGCTGCAGCTTCTCCCACCCTGTGAGTCAGACTGTTTTTAGTTAATTTCCGCATTCTTGGCAGGTTAAATTGAAAATGTAATCTAATTCTACAGAGGCTGTGTGCTTGACATCTTTCTTTCAGCCCATATCTCATCTGAAGTAAGCAGACATACTCATTTTATTACCATGATATGGAGATTCATACTTCATTGTTACAGAGGGGTCCAACATTTTAAAAGGTTGGGAACCAATGAGGCAAGCCATCAAGATGGTTCTTTCTAGTTTTACAATATGATGAATTTTAGAGTCAAATTCAGCTATTATATACATAAAAGGTACATTAAGGAAATAGGTTTGGAAACAGAAATGCATCTACTGATGCATGGGATGGTCCTGTTCAATTCCTGTTGTTACCAATCTTCCATGATCACGAAAAAATAGTGGGCATGCAAAACCAACACAGAGTTAGAGTAGGGAAAGAGATCTGCGTTTCATTCCCAATAGTACTAACAAAGTCAAGGTCCACCAGTTTCGCAGTCCAGAAATCTGAGAATAATTTCTCAAATCTACCTCCTACCACTTCACATCCAAGTTTATACCCTAGACTACAGCATTACCACTTGTATTTACTTTTTCAGCATGGTAGACTAACTGGAGTCCCTACTGTCTCTCCTGCCCCTCTCCAAGTAACCACCACTTCACAATCAGAGTGAACTTTTGCTGTGTCTTGTTGATGTTATTTGCCTTCTTGAAATCCTCCTCAGTCTTTCTGATGCACTTCTACAATGTGTAGAGCCCTATATGGTTGACTCCTCCATCTACATGATCTTGTTTCTCTCTCCTTAATCTTATTCCAAGCTGTTGCCCTCCCTGGAGTTTCTTGGTAGGATGTTCCCTACTAAGGTGCCTGTGACAATCGTTCCCACCTTTTTCTTCTCCCTGGAACTTCCATCTCTCTCTGTCCGCCCCTCCTCCCGCCCCCCGTTTCCCCCCTCCCGCCCCCCGTTTCCCCCCTCCCTTTTCTCTCTCTTGCCATTCTGGGTGCTTTCTTGAAAACACTGATTATTATTTGTAACCACACACGCATTTGTTTCTTACTTTTGTTTGTTTCTACATGTTAGATTATATACTCCTTGAAAGCATGTGCCTTGTCAGTTTTTTGTTTTGCTTTTTTTTTTAACTGAGATATCTTGATAGTTTAGAGCAGAGCCCAGAACTCAGAAAGCCCACAGTAAATACTTGTTGAATTGATAGAATAGATTACCATGATTATTATTTCTAATAGTGATGTTTCACTATTATATAAGAATAAACCTTGGTGTGGTTTCTCAGAAAGCTATGGACTCTTCCTTACCGAAGAGACTCTATTACTGTGTTGTCCAATATGACATCCATTAACTAAATATGAGGTCTGACAGTGAAATTTGTGAACTTGTGCTTATGTTGGCAGCATTACACAAGCAATTTGGTATGGTTTCATAACCTTGGTATATCAGTGTCTCACAGTTGTGTTTGTATCAATGTGTGGCAGTGTCTTGCTGAGTGTTGTTCATTATTGTTGTTGCATGTTTTTGTGTGCCATCATGAGAATGTGTCAGAGTTTGAGTTAGAACAACAAAGAAACACTGAATTTCTTGTCAACTTGGCAAGAGTAGAAGTGAAATCAGGGACATGTTAGTCCAAATTTATGGGGATAATGCCATGATGAAAATGGCAGTATACAAATGGATTAAACGTTTTTCTGAGGGGAGAGAAAGCATCACTGATGAAGAGAGGTCAGGATGGCCAGTAATGAGCAGAACTGATGAAAACATCACAAAAATTCATCAGATTGTGTGTCAAAATTGTCAACTAACTATGAGAAGCAGACTACACAAACAACTACGGAGAAAAAGGAAAATCTTAACTGAAAAATCTTAACTTGAGAAAGGTGTATGCAAAATGGTCCTGAAGGAGCTCTTGCATCACAACAATGTGCCAGCTCACACAGCACTGTCTGTGAGTGAGTTTTTAGCCAGTAAACAAATAACTGTACTAGAACACCCTCCCTACTCACCTGATTTGGCCCCCAATGAACTTTTCTCTTTACCCGAAGATAAAGGAAATACTGAAAGGAAGACATTTTGATGGCATTCAGGACATCAGGGGTAATGCAATGACAACTCTGATGGCCATTCCAGAAAAAGAGTTCCAAAATTGCTTTGATGGGTGGAGTAGGCACTGGCTCAGTGCATAGCTTCCCAAGGGGAGTACTTCAAAGGTGATTGTAGTGATATTCAGCAAGGAGATATGTAGCACTTTTTCTAGGATGAGTTCATGAACTTAATTGTCAGACCTCATATATCTTCTATATCACAGGTGTTTCCACTATCACAAAAAGTCTTATGGAATAGCACCACTCTAGGAATTCGGTGGAGTTGGGTCAACACATTTTAGAGAAACTGATGTGATGCACTGACTCCTCAGCTGCTTCCTAGTTTTAACAAGACTAATTCTTACCTGAGGCCTTACATGGTTATCTTCCAACATGAAACTATTTCATTTATGATCCTCAGCTTGGTTTACTGCATATGAAAAATATGATTGACAGTGGAGAGTGGGCCTCTTGCTGAGAAATCTGAAAACCAGGAGGAACTCATACAACTCTATTCAAAGGATTTTTCACTTTACCTACAAAAGCCCTGTGAAAAACGTTAGCCTTGTATTCCTAGACTATTGTTTAATATTTATCCAGCACCAAAAACTATGCCGAGAGCACAAGCTGGAGCTCAAGTTGGTCTCTGCCTTTTGGGACTTACCATTTAATTAGACAGATGGGGAAAAACAACACCCAAACATGGTTCCCAATCACATTTATGAATAATAAGCTGGATTTCAGCTTCTGGCAGGATGTCACGCTGACTGGAGGATGCAGTGTGCAGCGTGTCGTATTGTGCTGTGCAGTAAGCCCCTGCCACCCCTGCTCTCTGCTATACCAGGACTCAAATGCTGCTTGCAATACAGTTGTCTCTGGCTTGCACTCAATTTGGACTTTCGACTCTTGCTGAGGCCCTCTTGCCTTGAGACTGTGCCACCTGCGATCCAGTTTTCCTTCTAGTGCTAGTAATACCACCTTTACTAGTAATATCTCGCTTTGAAGACTGGTATGATCCAATTTTATTTTGTTCTCCCTTGAGCTGGGGCATCTGTCTCAGCACATACCTGGATATATATCTAGATATTGACTGGTCAACTTTGTGGGAATTGTGGTCACATCTTTTTCAGGGAGTGAAGGATGTTCCTGTAAGCATGAGGAACAGAATCCATAGTGCAGCCTGCACGTCCCATGTCCCCATTTTGTCATCTTTCTGAGAAGCTACAAAACTTATGTCCTTACCTTTTCTCCAAAGAAGTTTTCCCGTAGAATCTAGCAAATGTCCCACTCCTTTTTTCCATTTTAACAACTTTATTGAGATATAACTTATACCCCATATAATTCATCTATTTTAAGTACACATTTTAGTATTTTTTATTATATTCACAGAGTTGTCCAACTATCACCACAGTCTGATTTTAGACATGTCTATCAGTCCAGAAAGAATCTCCAGGTCCATTAGTAATTACTCCCCATTCCCATCCCAACCTTGGGTAAAGTTGGGCTTTTGGCTCTCGCTGTGACTGACTCTCTTGCCTCGTAAAGTCTCTAAGGATTTGTCTATTCTGAACCTTCTATATACCTGGAATCATAAATACATGTCCTTTGGTGTCTGGCTTCTTCCACCTAGCAGTGTTTATGAGGTCCACTCATGTTGTGGCATATATCAATACTGTTTTTTTTTGTCACAAGATACTATGTCATTTTATGGATATACCACATTTTGTGTATCAAATCACACTCCTTTTACACAAAAATATAAATTCCTTCAAGACCCTCATTAAGAATCTTATTGACTTTTATTTATTTGAATAAAGTATAGAAAGCTATTTCCTTCATCATATTTTCCTCAAGTTTCTGCATTCTCAAAGTAAGCCCTGCTCTTAATATATGCACACAGTTGTGCATCTTTCAGAATCACTTAAAAGCAGACATACCCATCAGTGTCCAGTATTTGCCACTGAATGGCAATTATTTTCTTGGGAGAGATTATCAGGCCAGTTTCTGGCAGGAATGATTACTGGTGACATAGCCAAATAATGTCAATCCAAACAAATACCTATTTTTAGCTGAGGTCAATGGCAAAACTGGCAATAATAAAGTATTTAGATTTGCAGTAAGGGTATAAAACACCGCACTTTCTCTGTATGCAGCCATATAAAATATTTATGACGATATGGGTTATTTATATTTAATAGGCTGCGTGTTCTCCCACGTCTCTTGCTTTCAGAGCGAGCAGATGGATGCTGTTTGTTGCCCGCATTGGCTCTTTGTTCACGTAGTGCCAGAGACTCTCACTTCATGGAGAATTGTGTTCTGAAGCATACGGTGGATGCTGGATAGCTCCAAAGACTCATTTCTACCTATACGGTGGCTGCTGACTCTCAGATCCCTGCCAAGTGGTCTCTATTATTCTCTGACCTTCCTCTGCCCCATCCTAGGTGTTGGAACCCTCCTTCCTCTCCAATTCCCATTTCTCAGAGCTGAAAACAGTATATCTCTATTGTCTCATAAAGAATCTCATTAACTTGTTTTTCCATCTCTACATTTCCAGTTTGGCTGAAAAAATGCATACCCACACACAGTGCTACACCTTGGCTCAGAATCTTTTATTTTCTCTCTTCCTTTCATGTATTGATTAACTTGTAAATATTTGAGAGTTAATGTCATTTATTTGTAACATATAACTCTAGAGAATTATCTACAATGCATACTTAAATAGTTGACGTAATTTTAAGCACACGAAGACATAATCTATAACTGTAAGTATTTGCCCTGTTTTAGATCACCAGTAGATTCTGATCCAAAATATAGCTATTTGGGTTCTAATTTCTTGTTGGTTTTTATTATTATTAAGATGGATAGATAAATGCAGTTAATTTAATGGCACCTCTGGTAGATATTGTACCAAGTGCTTGACACTAATTTGCTCTTAGACTGACAAAATTGGTATTGTTTCCCTACATTAAAGATGTGCAAACAGACCCAGAGGCTAAGCAAACTTGTCAAGATCACAAAGCTAGTGAATGCAGAGCTGTGGTTTGAGTCCAGGTTCACTCTGATTCTAAAGGTCATACTCTCCCCACAATGCTCCTCCCCCTTCCAGCTTTCACTTATGTCACTCATTTAGAGTTAGAAGTGCCAAACCCTTCATTGACAGCCATAGATTTTCTGGGTTCAGCCAGATTGGCCATGTAACCCAGGCAAATTATTCGACCTATCAATGCACACTGCACCCCCGGAAGAATGGGCATAGAAAGAAGAATGCAAGAAGCTCATGAAGAAAACCCGCCACCATTTTCAGAGGTGAGAGTTCTGTTTCTGCAGCTCCTCAAGAACCCAGCATTAGCTGAGAATACTTCCTGCAACATCCACCAGCAGAGTGTTTGTGCCCTTGCAATGCTCTCTGGCAGCCAAAACCTCACTTTTCTCTCTGTTGCCTCCCAAAGATCCACACACGATTCTAAACGTGTATGAGGAAGGACTTTCATCTCCTTTGCCTTCTCTGGGCGCTTTGTGAAGCCATTTGCACCTTTTATGACTGCTGCAAATAAAAACACCCAGGCAGGAAGCCTGTTGACCAGTTCTTGTGGCAATGGACGCTTTCATGGGCCTGGCAGGTCTTAGAGCTGCAGCTGCTCCTGCAGACTCTGGTATTCACTGTGTTGCTCCCCATTTTCCATTTTCACAGTGAAGATCCTTGGAGTCAGGGCCTCGGGTGACTGTCCTACTGAGCTGGCTCAACCAGGCTCACTGAGTCCTAAAGACACACTTGATATGATATGATGTCACCACTACTATTTAATATTTATCAAGGGTACTCAGTGTGTACTTGGCACCACTCAATGTCCTCAGCCTTTCCTCCTTCCGTCATTGCTACAAAGAATTTGACCCTGTGGGACTTAACTTGCTCAGAGATCTGTCATTGCTGACTTTGTTCACCTTGGAGTTTGTCCCCCGCAGATGTTCAGGGGCTGTCTGGGTGGCGTCAGGCTTCTGACACTAACCATCATGATTATGAACGTGCCCTGAAGCACAGACCTTCTGCCATCCCAAGTTAGCCCGAACAGGTACCAACCAGCTGGCCCTGTGGGAATGTCACTGACCCAGGGCTTGCTTCTTTTCCTGCTTCTCCCCTTGGCATTTGCAGTTTTTGCTCAGGAGTTCAGCTTCCTGCTGTGTGTGAGAAGTCACACATTCAGCACCAGCCTCTGCACCCAAGTGCCCTCACATTCTCAGGCACTCTCAAGTATTGTTCCTCTAAAGCTCCAGGTAAGTGTCTCCAGGGCCAGCTTTTAAAAGTTTGTTGGTCAACTTGCTTGACACTGCTCGGAAGTTGCCTTTCTGCCTCGGACACCTAAGGTGAACCCTGTTCTAATCACTTTCTCTGCTACTCGGCTGCCTCCTGCTTTCAGCAGTTTCTTACTTTAACAGCTTGTTTAAGATCCCTCAAATAGGCTGTCGGCCTCCAAAGGAGAGATGGTGCTAGAAACAGTGTGGGGAGCTAAAAATAAACACCTTCTGCAGACAGGGAAAGACACGTTGTACAAATAGATTACCTGGCCACCCTTCAGACCTGATTGCATGGGGAACCCAGTTACTTCTTATTAGGAGACAGTGAAATGTTTGCATAGGCAGCGCTGCAATGCACAGGTGCTAGAAACCATTTTTAAATTGCCCATCAGGCCGGCAGTGACAGGCAGGAATCTATTGTTGGCAGAATGGGTACAGGCTGTCCAAATGGGCTTCTTATAAGGTAGTCACCACCAAGGACAAAACATCCTACTCTTAAAATAAGCACTAGGGTGTGACTTTAATAAATCTTTTGAGGTTTCAAGTTTTTATTAAATTCAATTCATTACTTGTGCAAAAGCTAAGAGGTTTTGAAATCAACACATACATTTGTCTGAGCATACACATGGAGTTATTAGGTCAATAGGATCATCTTTATTCTATTTCTAGGACAAGGTTTATCTAAATGGCTGTAATAATACCAGCAGATAGCTATGAGCACCCCCTGTGGCATGATGCTGCTCAGTCATGGTATCAGTGAGGGCCATCCAAACAGCTCCCATCTTTGGGACACATACCATATCCTAGGAATCTTACATTGGTTACTTCCATTTCTACAAGAATCTCACAAGGTCATTTTGGCAGTGAAAAAGCTGAGATTTTTGAGCAGGTAAGTGACTTGTCCCAGACCAGTAGCAAAATGGTAGAGCCTGTGAAAGATTAACGACTTATGAGTGGTCAGGTTTGTGCCAGGTGTAGCTAAAGGCCATGTGGATATGATCATGGAGAGGAAACAACCGTAGCTAAGAGCTCAGCCACCCTTGCAAGATGGTCAGCTTCTACCTTCTTCCTGTTTGGCAGGTGAGCCAGCCAGTGGGGCGTGGGGACAGGTGATCCCCAGTACCCTTACAGGGAGGATCAGAGGGGCTGAGCTGGAAGGACTTGGAATTGACTTGGCTACACGCTGCTCTTTTGGTAGACAGGTCATGACTTACAGCATTCTGATGGGGGGAACCACATTGAAAACCCTGATCCTAGGAAGGACTGGTAAATGGATTTTGCTGTAGTAACAGAAAGTTATTTCATAGAATAGAAAATTCAGGGTGATAATGATCTAACCAGTGGCAGGAAAGACAGTGATTAGCATCCAGCCTTCAAGGAAAATGGGCTAGCTCCTCTGGCCTGTGCCTGATTTCATACCTTGACTGCAATTTCCACCATGAAAATGGATTAATTCCAAGGTGCTTTCAATTCTGATTAAACATTTTCTCTCTGTGGTGGTGTCAGGATTGTAAAACACCTAATATAGCAGTTAATTATAATGCCATGAACTGCTTTAACCTTTACAATTATTTGGGTTTTTGGAGGCTGAACCCCCCTCCCAGTTCTCACTTACAGATTAGTAATGCTCAGTACTGAGTGGAGGATGGACCAATCACCAGATAAAACTAGAGAAGATTAAAGAGGTCAGAGATCAGAGTGAACTCTGGAGCACAGATGAAGCCCAACAGGCAGGACTCTGCTTGTGTTAATGACCGATTTTGCAGCTACTAAATGGATCTTACTGGTGTCAGCTCATGTTTAAAGACAACAGAAGTTTCCTAGAATCTTAAAGAGAGTCATAGGAGATGTCTTATCAGAGCTTGAAAAAAAAAATAGTTGAATTTTCCCCTTTGTCTTCACATCATTTACCACTTTGTCCATGGGGAGGTGAGGACTGAGGAGGGATAAAATAGCAGTGACCAAAGTAACTATCAGATCCTGTGCTGAAGGACTTATTAGACAGAGGCTGTCTAACTTAGTCTTCCCAACAAGTCTGTGAAGCTTGTATTAATATTTGATAGAAGAGGAACTGAGTAACATAACATGACATTTCTAGATGATACTACTGCACTAATTTTTTCAAGGTGAAAGCCTACAAAAGCATTTCTTCCCCCCATATTACCAAAAAAAGGAATCACCCCTCAGCAACTACATTTTCTAACTTGGTCTGTTCTTCACCTATTTGTTTTTTTAATTTTCTTTTGGGTAATTTGACCTGGCCATCTGTAAGGAAGACAGTAGCTGTAGTCACAGAGTGGCTTGTTAGTAGTTGACTCTTCGTTCATTCCTCTGATGGGTCCCTGAAAGCCTGACCTGAAGTTTGTATCATTTCCTTTGAGTGGCAGGTCAGTTAGTCAATGGGCAGCTGTACACCTTTGGGATTGCTCTCTTGCCCATCTTCTCTTGATCTTCTAGTTTCAGGATCCATCAAGTTGACAGCCACCAACTTGATTAACTGTAGGTCCTGATTAAATCAGAGCACAGGCTCTCAGCCATTTCATGATGGAGGGTCATATTTTTTAACATTAATTTTGAAAAACAATTAATCAGAAATGTCTTTAAATAACATTTAATCTCAGAAGGCAGCAGGATCCACAGGTGAATTCACAAGCATGGGTGTCAGTCTATACTTTATTTAACATTCATATAATACAAGACCAGTTCCTTAACCTTTCTGGATCTCACCTCTTTATCCATAAAATGGGTATAAAAATAATGCCTGTGACAATGGATTACCATGAGGATCAGATGAGTAAGTCTGGTTTAGAGTTTAATGTGATGCCTCCTGCCCTGTGATACTAAAAATTACTAGTAAAATATATAGGCAAGATATTTTTATTTTTTTTTGACTGTTAAGATAATGCTTGGTGGACACAAGGGTTTGTAAACCCCAATAATAATTCCAAGGTCCCCAGCAACCCATGGTTTGGGGGTCACTGAAGGAGAGTGGATAGCCACCTCCACACCATCTCTCAAACACCTCCCTCCCATACTTCTAGATGTCCCTTGCCCAACCAAAGGACTTTTATGTTTGTGTTGTAAATATTAATAATATTTGGTTGGCTGGGTCTTTAGAGTACATTTGGAAAAAAATGTAAATAGAACTCACCCTCCTCCATGACAAGAAAATGCATATTTCAAAGACTTAGTCTGAAATAATAAATCATAAGATCAAACTTGTTTCTTATTAGATGTGAGTATTTTCAGGTAGTGATTGAAATGAAGAATTTGCATTTAAATGGAAAGATTAATGACTAATACACAAAGCCCATATTTAATCACCATTTCCTTAACACAAATAATTTATATTTTTATACAGATCATCCACCTTAAGTCAGCAATTGAAAATGATAGTTGTAGTATTTTATAAAACAATTTTTGTGCTACCAATCATGCATCTCAGTTATAAATACTTCGGAGGCTGCTGGTTTCACACTGTTACTTGGGAATGATCTAAATGTTGGTACAGTATTTTGGGTGTAAATATATATGAGAATGTGTGACTCTCACCTCATAGAAATATCTCAAGCTGAAGAGAAAGAATCATTTGGAAATTACTTACTGCTCATGGTCTGCTCATTTTCTCTTTCCTCTCAGATCTGCACTGAGCATAATTTGCCTCCCATTCAATTTTAAACAGTTATTAAAAACAATAATTTGACTATCCCTCTTCAGGGTAGTCTAGTAGTGAAAACACAAAAGGGATATATTTTCCTCCAAATTAAGGTGTGAAGGAATGTTCTAGAAAAACCAGTCTCCTTTCTTGCCCTGGCAGCCCCTTCATTGGTATATTTCCCATTGTTGGTAATAATGCACTTTGGCTTACTAACTGACAGATCAAAAACCTTTGCTAATTCTATACTGCTGTCTTTCAAGATTAAGCCTTCTATACCATTCCCCATACCTGCCACACACATATCGTTCATTCTGTGTCCAGGGCATAACACAATAATACAGAGAATGCTCAATGGATCTGGGACCTCTTTCTTAAGGCCTGACCAGTAGAACAGCAAAATCGAACAGTTTTGTCCTGGAAAAGGGAGCTGGTTGAGGAGAAATTACCCCAGGCATTGAACTTTGGTTCTGTCTTTGTCTTTGGGTGCAATGTTGAGCGAATGTTGAAATTTGATTTACATTAGCTGGAGATTGTAATGAAATGACAAATTTGCATTAAATAATCTTTCTAGGTGGGGAACAGCCAATAGCAGAGTCAGCAATACAGACACTGCCAGACAATTTAAAATTACTAGTTGGTATTATGTCATCCTCTGGGCCCTGATAATTTATGAAACTTCCAAAATCTTTTCTTCTCTCCCTTCCCATCTTTCCTTTTCCCTGTCTCCCACCATTCCTCAACTCCCCCATGGAAGTAGCTAGAGCAAATTACATTTAGCAAATAAGACAATGATAAAATATGGGAAACCGGAAAGAATAAAGAGTTATTAGATCTGATTTGTTCATTCTTAGCACTTAAGGACTTGATTTAATTCTGGAGTTTGGCATGCTGTTTAAAAATAACACCTCTCCTACAAATTGGCACTTCTGCCTCTATTGATCTCTTCCGATTGCTGTCCAGTGAAATTAGTGCCACATCCTTTGCCATTAAAGAGGACAGAGTGAAATGCAGGGGAAAGTATGAGTGCTGTACTCAGGAAAGCATGCCAACAACCAGTCTGCTGGGTTTGGAACTTTTCAGCTTCCATGATCCAGCGTTGACTTGTGCCAGTAATGAATGTAGCAGGAAAGGTGGATGAATTCTCTGTGTGGTAGTCGTTAGAGGACAGGGGGTTCCCTCTGGGGGGAGTTTGGCTGGATCTCTGAGAGACAGCCATGCTTGTGTTAGAGAAGTCTAGTTCAGAAACCTCTCTGCAATACTGTCCAGCACCAGATCATCCCTGAAGAGAAAAATCTGGCCACATTATACTCATGGTGTCAGATCTGAACTGAACTATATGAAAAAAGCTGGCACCCAGTTGAGGTTAATTAAAAATATATATAATGACTCTTATTTCTGAAAGTCGTGACTTTACTCGGTTGGCTAGAAAAAAAGTCTAAGAATTGGTGTCTAATGGGCCTTCTAGTCTCAGCCAGTGGCTGCATTCACTCCCGTTCTATGTAATGATCCCTGATGTATAATAGACAAAGATGTGGTCCAGTGGCTAATGAAACCAGAACAGTACAAAGAACACATATACTTTAATTTATGGTCCCTCTGTTACATTTAGATTCTTATCCAAAAGACCTTTTAATTAGAGAGCTCTCAGGTGGGAATTTGTCCACCTTTGCAATAACACATGGATAATAGGAAAGCAGCAAACAACTTCTTTGTTTCTCACCAGCACTCGATTCACTAATCATCTTTCCCAAATTCAGCTCAGGCTTCCGCCCGAGTTCATTTCATCTTCATCAGCATTGCCATTTTCTATCTCATATTTCAAAGAGCAATTGGAAAGCAGATATTTAATCAGAAAAGTTTGGGATTCATTTTTCGGACACCCAATCTGTCTTTAGAGGCTTCGAGACAGACAAAATTGCTGTTGACTACAAAAACAACTGAAGTCTGTGTCCTTGAGAAATGCTAAAGCCCAATGAAAAGTATCTAGGCTTTAGAGTGGCCAGGTTTACTTCAAATTCCAGCTCTATCATCTATTATATGCTTGACCTTGGGTAACTTGCCTGACTCCCCGGAGCCTCAGTTTTCTCAACTGCAAAATGGAGATCATTCTTTAAAATATCTGTTTATTAAGGTTGCTGTATGCATTGTTCCTAATGCACATGAGAAAACTCAACTTGAGATAACTTAGGCTGAAGGGAGTTTTCTAACAAGAATAAAATTGAGGTTCCATAGAAATAGGGTATCTGTGGACTTTATTATCTAAACCGGTGAAAAGGGGCATCATTATAATTGAAACAGACAAATCAGATCATGCTGTCACCCCACATGGAAACCAAGATCAGGAATGCAGCCTGATCTCAGGGAAGGTTGAAACAGGGCACTAGATGCTGCCAGGAACTCAGAAGGTGCACTCTCCTCATCCCTTGTCTCTGTTTCTCTACAAATTCACATCATTCCTCACTCTTCTAGTAGGTTGCTTCATTTTGCTTCATGGCAGAAGGCAGTTTCACCAGAGTTCCTGAGCGTTACCATTATATGTCCAGCCACACAGAGATAATCTCCTTGATTAGCTGTTGATCTCAATTCCAAATTTAGAAGGTAGGGATTTGGATTGGTCGATCTTGGGTAGGATGTTATACAAGCTTGGTCCATTCTGATGAGGTTGGGGCATAGGGTCACATTGTACAGAATGGCTCCTGGGAAAGATAATACATAGATTTTCATAGTGATGTTAGTTAAAGGGAGGTGGTGACTTGGGAAGATGCCCCAGAGGTACTTACTACAGGAGTAAGTAAACCTGTCAGATGCCTATACAGTGGCTGGAGAGGAGCAGTAAGAGATAATTAAAATGTCCTAGTCAGTGAGAACACATTGCGAGGTGGATTAAAATTGGTCTTCCATTTTTTCATCCACATAAGCCACTGCTTTCTGAATGGGATAATACAAACGGTAATTAGAATGCCAAAAGTTTCACCACTGAGACCTTGACACTTATAAAAATCTATCCAGCAGCCCGAACCTGGAAAGTTTCAACGTGGGCATCTGTTACACTCTCCAGAACAGGTTCTAAGGGGCAGCTTTATCAGTCCTGGAAAGCAGAACATGGTTCCTTGTCAATTTCCTGGATAAGACTGGGCGGCTTTGTGGTCTGTTTTGGGTCCACATTGCAGTTATCCCAGTAGACATCTCATTTCAGATACATCCTGAATAGAAGGACTTAACTTCACCCAGATGATTTCTGAAGACAGGCCCCCAAATATCATGCCCATGAAAGGAAAAAACAAAAACCCAGAAGCAAAACTACAGTGCTTTCTAGGTGCAGAGTTTATTACCAGGCCTGGCATGAGCCTTCTGTTCATCAATGAGTTGGTTTATAATGTAATACAAATAGAGTAATTTGGGGAGGGAGGGAGCTAATGGTCTGTCTGACCACTAAGGAATCCACAGTTCAGCTGTGTTCTCACAAACTTAAAGGCTCTTCTGTAAATGGCATATTCTCAGGAATTACTAGGCTGCTTCTCTGAAACCAAAATAGAAGCCCTGCAATGGAGGCAGGGACTCTTATGGGCATATTTCTTTGATCAATTATTGTTTTAGACCAGAGCAATGACCCATCCCTTCAACAAGTGTTTCTCAGATGCTCCATTGAAAGTCCATGTTTGGTATGATTTCTCCCTTCTCTCATTTCTCTTTCTCTTTTAGTCTCTAAGTTCTGCCAGTGAATTCCCCTCTGTTCCATTTCTCTACTAATATCCATTTTTCATAACCAAGGAGCATGGAGGACATCCTTTTCTTCTCTGCCTGGTTCTATCCAACATGCGGCAATGTGCTAACTAGTCTATGTAGCATAATATTACACTGGAAGTTTTAGCTGAGGCACCAATATTTGAGATAGATCAGATCTCGAAGAGGTGCCACAAGCAACATTTTCAAAGGAAATGTCTGGAGGGACTTCTGAGTCCCTTGCCTTTGATGAGGCTGTAAAAGAGTTGATAGCTAGAAAAGAGGGAGAACGTGTTTTTGGAGAGAGCTGTTGGTGCGCTATATGCCCCCAGTCACCCTCCATGGTGAAAGACTGAAGCTCAGGTCTGGAAGGGTTTCAGATGAGAGCCTGATATGTATTTTCCACAGACTAGGATCTGACCCTTGCTTGAGAAATTGAGTAGGTGGGCCTTAAATAAAGATGGCAGGGCAGTATGATGATTGGTCCTCATCCCCAGAACATGTCGAGGGAACTGAAGCATGAGTCTTTTCTAAGAATATGTTGTAGATTATGTGGGGGTTGAAGGTGGAGGGCTCACCTGGAGCCATTTTAGCTCCTTCCCAGAATCCTGTCTAGACAAAGGAAATCCAACAATGAGATGACATGTAGACAGGACTGTGAAAATTCAAGGGCTGAGGGGGAAGTGACAGTCAGAGGCATAAAATGCATTACTTATGGCATGCAGGGCTGCTACAGACTTAATATTTGTGCCCCAGGAAATTCATATGTTGAAACCTAATTTTTAGTGAGATGGTATTTGGAGGTGAGAACTTTGGGAGGTGGTTAGGACATGAAAGCAGAGATCTCATCAATGGGATTAATGCCCTTATTTGTAAAATAAAGCCCTTCTACCACTGAAGACACAGCAAGAACAAGGAAGTAGGCCCTCACCAGAAACCAAATTTGCTGGTGCTCTCTCATGCCTCTCACATGGTACACAGTGAATGCATCTCTTCTGCTATGTTCTTGCTAGATAGTTGTTTCTCTTCTTCTTGAGGAAGGGCATGAACTTTACCTCACACTGCTATAATTCAGAGCTTTTTAGTGGTTCCTTACATGGTAGGTACCTGAGAGATACTGTTTGATTGGATGAATAAGTAGAGAATTCACAGAATGATAGTGTTTTGCTTCAATTTTCATTTTCCCCAGGACAGGGAATCACAAGGGCACTGCTCAGTGCTACTAATTCCCTTAAAAGATGGCTTCACACTATAAAGAAAGTGTTTGGCCATGAACTCTCATCTAGGATTTAGCTATGTAAACCCTGCCATATTTGAAAGTCTCAGCTTGGCAACTATCTCCCAAGACAGCAATTTCCTGTGAACGCCAGACCCTTGTAGAGCACATTTATTTCCTTCTGACTTGAGACTGTAACCATAGACTGCTTTCATATAATTCCCAGCTCGAAGGTGTATCATTGCCCTTTCCTTCCCATTGCCAATCTCAGTGACAGGAGCAATCAGGTCTTGATGTTGAAGGTCACTTGCATCAACCCCTGTCTGTTTCCACTGACCTGTGAGTTCGGACTTCCTGCCTGCTGGCTGACCTAGAATCCTAATGAGTTGAATTCAGGTTGAACTTGCTTCTCTGGTTGATGCTTTGGCCATCTGTTGACCTGCTGTAGCTCAGTCAAGAGTTTCTAGCCCTGACAGCGTAGATAAAAGAGACATGGATTACAGCTGCCAACTTTCCTGTATTTTTTGTGCTATACTTTTTGTTTCCCAAATCAGCAAGATGCAACTTTAAGCTGGGTAAAACATTCACATGCATATACACGGTGCATATAACTATTTCTCCCTCTAGATTGTAGGGTCCAGGTGATCTGGGCTTATTAGGGTCTGCTCAACAATGTTGGTCGAATAAATGAAGTGATCGATGAGTGACTAAATGGTATTCAAATGATATAAAGATGGCTCTGCACCCATGGTTAATAATGACATCATAAGGATTATACCCAACATGGATGTACCAACACTGATACAATATTCTGATTTAATTTAGCTGCTCTGAAGACAGCACCATGAGCTATAGTGGTAGGACAACAACTTTAAGTTCTTCCAATTGACAGTAAGAGACCCAATCAATACATAACCAATATTACAATAATTAACACATGATTATGATAATAAGTAGTGTATACATGTTTGCTGGTCACCATTAAGACCTGTAGCACATTTGTATAATGGCCTCTGTCCCATCATGGTGCCTTGAACTCTAGATCTAGTTGCCCTCCTCACCAAGCCCCAGCCCCTTCCGCTGGCTACTGGCTGCCTCTGGAGCATACATACCTTGCTTCAGGTCCCCAGTGTCATTTTTGAACTGAGGCCTAAATCCTATCTCCTTTCTCAGCCTCATTTTGAACCTGTTCCTGTGCTCACACAACACTCTCATACTCTACCTAGACAATGTATATGGCTTCTCCATGACTGACCCCTAGCTTTGCTGTTCTTCAGGAAAGACCAGCAAGGTAATTACTTCTCCAGTCCTTCAAGTCAGTATTCCAGAGCTTGGGCTGACTCTTAAAGAGGAGGATCCAACAGTCCCACACTAAGGCAGAAGGATGAACTCTGTGATGCAGGGAGAAAACACACATTCTAGAACCTACTACCTGAGAGTATCAATTACAGACAACCATTGGGCAAACAGCATCTTGAGCTCTTAAGTTATCTATGTTAAGCCATCCCAGGGACTCTTCTTTAAGAAAGAAACTGTGTCCTAACACACTATACAATTTTGTACAATGATAATTATTACAAGTACTTAGAGCTAACATATTGGGTACTTTCTGTGTCCCAAGCTCTCACTTAATCCTCATGAAACTCTGGCATGGTAAACTCTATCATATCAGTTTAAGAGATGGGAAAATGAAGTTCAAAGGGATTATGTAATCTGATGAAGATCACAGAGCTAGTGAGTGGAGAAGCCAAGATCTGGACCTAATTTGGTGTCCTTAACTACAATTTTTACCCTTCCCCCACAAATAACTGATTCTCTCTGGGCAATTTTATTTTCTCATGTATAAGATAGATAAATAACATTTCAGATTCTCAGGAAGACTACAAATATCAGGAAATGTAATTGTTGTCAAGCACTTTGCATATAGGAAATGCTAAATCAAGCTAAATTAAATTCAACAGAGTTCTAGACAGTTAACAAGCCTTTATTAAACCCCTGCTGTGTTGGGCACCCAGCCGTGACTCGGGTTAAGCCTAATACTACTTAATTTATGAAAATACTGTTATAATTATTCTGTTTCTCAAATTTAGGTGCCCTCAAAAGAAAGTACAATTTATAATTAAATATAAATTATTTATTCTATTTTTCTTTCTTTCCATTCAGCACACCTTTATGAGGTACCTAGTTTAGTAGACACATCTTGGAGGGTCTGCCTAGGTCATGATTATTTTCCTTTTCTCACAGTCACTCTTTTCTCCATACCCCTGGAGGTGGGCTACTGATGTCTGTATTTCAGATCTGGTCCAAGTAAGGCCAAATAGCTTCTTTCTTATGCAAATAGCCTCTTTCTTATGCAAATTGGAATTAAAATTTGCTCAGCGGTCTTGGTATGTGGCTGACACATAGCATGTGAACTTGGAGAGAGTAAACTATCCCTGTGGCATTTGGACAGAGGCTGAGGGGGTCAGACTACAGAGAAGAAGGAAAGAGCAGCAGACTTGCAGGACAGAAGCAAAGGTGAGAAATCACATAGCTAGAGAGAAATACAGACAGATAGACAGACAAAGACAAAGCATGATGAGAAATCTGAATTTGAAAGCAAAAATTCCCAGAAGACCCCCTACCCTACATGGTGGTGAAGCTGGTCACTCTTAATGCTGCTTTGTATAGAGTGAGGACTTTGCCCTGACAAATTTTATGGAGAAAATAAACAGGAGTGTTTTAAAAAAGGAGACAAAATGATATTCTTTTTTGTCTTGGGAGAAGACTTAGTCATCTCAGATCATGCTATTTGAAGTAATTCCCAGGTACTGTTTCATTTCTTTTTCTTTATTTTTTTGAGTTGGAGTCTCACTCTGTTGCCCAGGCTGGAGTGCAGTGGCACACTTGCAGCCACCACAGCCTCAACCAACAGGGCTCAGGAGACCCTTCTGCCTTAGCCCTCCAAGTAGCTGAAACTACAGGTGTGCACTACCATGCCGGCTCTTAAAAAAATTGTATTGTAGAGATGAGGTCTCACCAAGTTGCCAGGCTAGTCTCGAACCCCTGAGCTCAGACAATCCTCTCACCTCAGCCTCCCAAAGTGCTGGGATTACAGGTTTGAGCCACCACGCCTGACCTTCATTTCTTACTTAGTTAACCTCATTGCCAATAACATTCTAGATATTGCTAACCATCAAAACCCACAGGAGCTTTCAGAGCTGCCTCTCTGGGCATGGTACATAGCAACCAATCTGCAACCAATCCATGAAGCCTACCACACCCTCCTCTCAACCCAAACCCTTAAGAGACTTCTTCACTATTTCAAGTCCTCAGAATAGATCAAAGGGGAAAACATTTGGTGTTTCTTTTCACGTGGTGAAAGGATACGTCATTCTCTAAGTTTAATTAATAATGGACCATTTGAAACACTCTGTCAATAAAAGTGTTGTATACTAGTGGGAAAATAAATGAGATGAAAAAATATGCCTGTCCCATTATTCATTTGTATTGATCTA
This sequence comes from Tarsius wallacei, assembly GCA_963574415.1. Lineage (NCBI taxonomy): Eukaryota > Metazoa > Chordata > Mammalia > Primates > Tarsiidae > Tarsius > Tarsius wallacei. The sequence goes on along the minus strand of CAUYQG010085080.1, from coordinate 55,231 downwards.
GCTGTACAATCCTATGCATCACAATTTGACAAAAGGTTAAATATTAACAGAAGAATCATTAATCTAACAAAACAAATGAACACAACAATGGCTCTTCTGGTTGGCTTTACACATACCATGGGATTTGGGATGCACTGGGGAACCCTTCAGACTGATAAGCAGTAGTACTTCTCTTTACATATCTAGCAATAAACTGAACTGGATCATAAGATAAATAATAGGAGGTTGTTTCTATGGATTGTCAAGGTCTTATTATACAGCTAAAGGACACTTGTTATGAAATGTCTGCCCTACAAAATGTACAGGCCTCTTAAGAATGAAAACATATGACACATTATCTAGCATGGGGCCTGGTACAAATATATTTTCTCAAATTTTTAAAAAATATTTTAGGTACTACAGTTTCTTCTGAGGTAAAGAAACATTTCTAGAAATTTTATCAGTCCATTTTTCTTCTATTGAATTCATTTTACTTTTTAATAAAAGTATGTTATTTTATGTATCCTTCTATCCTTCCAACCATCCTGTAATCCATGAATCCCTTCATGAATCCAGCCTCATCCATGTGTCTATCCATGTACCCAGCCATGTATCCGTCTACATACCCAAACATTCATCCATCCACGTGTCAGCCCATGCATCCACCCATTCATGTATCCATTCATCTAGCACTTGGGAAAATAAGATTTAAAAGGAAGATGTGTTGGATTTTGGAGAGAAGGGAAGGTTGAAGCCTAGAGATGTTAAGTGACTTAAGTCACTCAAACAATGTTAGATTTAGAATTAGAAACTTTGGTTAAATCATTCAGGGGTCCTGTTGTTTTTCTTACTTTTAGATTAATAAATAAACCACTAAGATATTTAGTAAACACTAAGTATTTACTGAAGAGCAAAAGATTTTGATAATTTACTAAGTAAATTAAGTTCTTCCTAAGAATTGAAAGAGAAATAAAAGTCAGAATTTTAAATAAAATATAATAAGAGAGACCTGACCACTATCAAAATTGAAGTTAGAAAGTTTATAGTGAAAGAGAATATGATCATTTTCCATACAATTTTTGCATTGAGATAACCAAACCCATTATTCTGAAGAGAGATGACACTTCACCTTAACCAAGTCATGCAAAACAGCCCTAATCAATTCCAAAGACACTTCACTGTGCAAATCTGTTACATTTTTCAATGATCCTATGGATTTTATTTTATATCATCCGTAGAATTATTGCCATATCAACTACAATTGGATACTCCACAAATATGCATGCACCAACTTTCAGAAGAGATTAGATTATCTAAAGAATAGGTGGGTGGTCAAAGTTAAAGGACCACTTCTAACATAGATCTGGCTGTGTATTTTTGTAGTACCTCTTCTAGTAATTCCTGAGTGATTTAAAAGTATTTTCTTCAGCAGCAAAGAAACCTTGTGAAGTTGGTGGTGTCTCATCCATCATTTAAATGGCTCCTAAAAATTTCCCTCCTCCAGAAAGTTTCTAAGGGAAAGAGGATGAATTTTCTGGCTTCATCATTCCTGGATCTGAAACACACCCATAACTAATCTTTTTGTTTCACAATATTGCTAAAAAAATGCACTGACCTTCTGTGCACTGCTACTCAGTGGCTTGCCATATTCCTTGGCAGGGTTCAAGTTTATTTATATCAATTTGCTAGCACCCAAAGTCTCCAGGGACTAAATCAACAATGTGCAGATGATGGGGAAATATGCAATCTTGACACATTTGTAATACCACAAAAGTTATCAGCTTTATTTTTAAATCAGAAATAAAGAAACTGAGGTAGTGTGAGCAGTAGATACACAAGGAATCACAATCCAATAAAGGAGATTTTAAAATTCTTTGAGGCATGTCAGAGAAGAAAATCAGTTCAATTTCAAGTCCTGTATATTGGAGAGGAAAGTTTTGTCAGAATCATGGTGTTCTAATAGGTACTTTCCAATCTCTAATTTATAGAGGCCCATTTTTGCTTGCCTTTTTACTCCATGTAGCCCTGACCAACTTCAAAGATTGATGAAATCTGAGAGTTGTATTAGATTTAACACCATTTCAAGATGGACTTTAAGCTGAGTGAGAATGAGTTGGACAGGAAAGGAAATAGAAAGGAAGAGAAAGGTTCTGCAGATGAAACTCTTGGCCTTACAGCAAACTGAAATATTATTATTGCAATCCCCTCCAGAAATCTCTGGGGTGGTCCATGCTGCTATAAGACCATGCTGCTTTCTATGGTGGCATCTGAATAAAGATATTATAGAGTGAAATGGATTGCAATGTATGTGGCACCTGACTAGAGTGAGAAATTTCCTAAATCAGTGCCATTTTAAGAGACAGTTACCTGTTTACCATGCATGAAATAGTTGGTCTGTGCTAAGCAGAGAACCCAGTTAAGTTGGGTCAGCATCTCAGAAGTTATTTTCTTCAAGAAGCTTAGTTCCATGGTATAAGGGATCAGTTATGGAATACTAATAACTGTTTAATGGTTTCTCACTTTGCCTTCAGGGGAATCATCAAAATCTTGTTCTGATTCTAAACAAAATTTCCATAAAATGAGAGATGCAAAATAAGATTGAAAGTGATAAAATGTTTAGAAGTAGTACTTGATAATTCTCAAAGCATAGAATAAGAGTTCAAAAAGTACGGCATCTCTAGTGAGCCGTACTTTTAATGTCCAGTATAAATTCTCTGATAGGCTGATGATTAGATGTCTATACTGTTTGGTTAATACTAAATCTGTCACCATTCTTTTTAACTTTATGTCTGGACCATAACCAAAGCTATATTAACACAACCTTTTTAAATTCCTAAATGATAGCACTAAGGTTGCAACATAAGTTTCTTAATACACATTTTGAAGTTATATTTTTATACAATGTAGTTGAAGATCATGCGCTATGGAGTCCACAGGCCTGGGTTGTACACTGACTCAGCTATGTATTAAGTAAGCATCTTGTGACATTTACTTAACCTTTCAGTATTTCTGTTTCCTCAACTATAAAATGGAGATAATATTTACTACTTCAAGGAATTGTTAGAAAAATTAGAGAGAAACGCATGTAAGGATCTTATTACAGTACCAGATATATGGTCATCTTTCCATAAATAATATGTATTCCTATCACCGTCATGAGTTAAATCGTCAAAACTTTCCTGCATTTTCCTATCATATAACCAGGTTTTTAAATTATTCCAGGCATTTTTAAGTAATTCTTAAATTCTTCAACTATTCTTCCACTGTTCTTCCAATCTCAAAGCAAGGTAAACAAGGTCTCCTAACTGAGATATTTCCCCCTCCAACTCTCTCTCTTCCCTTATTATGTATTTATTGAAGAACCTGTGCCATTTGACATGTAGAGTTTCCTACTGTCTGAGTTCTGTTTTTTGTATTCCACTATGTTAATTTAACATGTGCCTCTGTTCTTGGTGTTTCTTGCAGACTGATAGCTGTATCCAGAGGCTTGATTACACTCAGGTTTGTCCCTTTAGCAAGACTAATGGTGGTGGTGTGTTGTTTCACCTGGAGACACACCATGTCTTGCTTTTGCTCTTTTTGGATGTTGGCATAATGATATTCTAAAATCAAATTTGGGAATTTAGAAATTTTACCTGAATTTTCCTAGATTGCATTTGTATACATATGTAAGTCTCAGAATAACAATACTAAGACCATTAATTATATCTAAAAATAGTTTAAACTTTTTAATTTTTACAAATGCCCTTTCATTTCTCCTCCTTTTTAAATTGGAATATGTCTGTATTGTCAAGTCATACAGCCATTACTTACCATAATCTTTTTTTTGCCCTAGATATACAAGTATGGTAATAATACATTTAATGCCCGCTGCCAGTTTTTATATTGACTTCTGTAGTCATTTTGATGATCTGAAGATGATTCCAAATTTCTTTTTAAAAATGGGAAGGATATTTCCTGGGATCTTATTTTTTTAAAAACATTTTTATTTTCCCCCTTAAAATTGTTTTAGTTGAGATAAAATATACATATAAAATTTACCATCTGTACCATTTTTTAGTGTACAGTTCAGAAGTAATAAATACATTTATATCTATGTTTCTTCCTTTTATCATCCCTCTCCCCCTATTTTTCCCAGCCTCTGGTAGCCACCAATTTACTTCCTATTTTCATGAGATCCACATTTTTTTTAGCTCCCACATATGAGTGAGAATATAGTGAGAATATATGATATTTGTCTTCTTGTGCTTGACTTATTTCACGTAATATAGTGGTCTCCAGTTCCATCCATGTTGTTGAAAATGATAGAATTTTACTCTTTTTTATGCCTCAATAATTTTTCACTGTGTATATATAGCAATTTCGTATCCAGTCATAGATTAATGGAAACTTAGGTTGAGTACATATTTTGGCTATTGTGAATAGTGCTGCAAAAAACATGAGAGTGTAGCTATCTATTCGATAAATTGTTTTCCTTTCTTTTGGATATATACTCAATTGTGGATTTGCTGAATCATATGATACTTCTATTCTTAGTTTTTTAAGGAACCTCCATATTGTTCTTCACAGTGGCTGTCCTAATTTATATTTTCACCAACAGTGTACAATGGTTTCCCTTTCTCCACATCTTTGCCAGCATCTATTATCGCCTGTCATTTGGATATAAGCTATTTTAAATATAAGCCATTTTAATCTGGGGTGAAATAATATCTCATTTTGGTTTTGATTTGCATTTATCTGATAATTAGTGATGTTGAACATTTTTTCATATACCTGTCGGCCATTTGTATGTCTTCTTTTGAAAAATGCCTGTTCAGGTCTTCTGCCCATTTTACAATCAGGCATTTATTTATTTATTTTGCTATTGAGCTGTTTGAGCTCCTTATATATTCTGATAATTGTTTATCAGATGGATAGTTTGCAAATACTTTCTCCTGTCCTGCAGGTTCTCTCTTCACTTTGTTGACTGTTTTCTTTGCTGTGAAGAAGCTTTTTAGCTTGGTGTAATCTCATTTGCCTATTTTTGCTTTGGTTGTTTGTGTTTTTGAGGTCTTATCCTAAAAATCTTTGCCCAGGTCAATGTCCTGAAGCATTTCCCCAATGTTTTCTTCTAGTAGTTTCAAGGTTTGCAGTCTGAAAATCTTTAATCCATTTTTATTTCATTTTTGTATATGGAATGAGATAGGGGTCTAGTTTCATTCTTCTGCCTATAGTTAACCTATTTTTCCAGCACAATTTATTGATAAAACAGTCCTTTCCCCCATTGTATGTTCTTGGCACCTTTATTGAAGATGAGTTAGTTATAAATGTGTGGATTTGTACCTGGGTTCTCCATTCTGTTCCATTGGTCTCTATGTCTGTTTTTATGCCAAAGCAGTTCCATGCTGTTTTGTTTACTATAGTTCGGTAGTAAATTTTGAAGTCAGGTATTATGATGCCTTTAGTTTAGTTTTTTTTTTTTTCTTTTTTTTTAAATAAGAATTGCTTCGGTTTTTCTGGGGTTTTTGTGGTTCCATGTAAATTTTAGGATTTTACTTTATTTCTGGGAAGCATGCCATTGGTATTTTGATAGTATTGCATTACATCTGCAAATTGTTTGGGGTAATATTATCATTTTAATTATATTAATTCTTCTAATTCATGAGCATGGAATATCTCTTCTTGTGTGTCCTCTTCAAATTCTTTCATTAGAGTTTTATAGTTTGTATCATATAGGCCTTCCATTTCTTCAGTTAGATTGATTTCTAGGTATTTTATACTTTATATTTTTATGTTTTTAATAGCTATTTTTGTAGCTATTGTGAATGAGATTGCTTTATTGATTTCTTATTCAAACTGTTCACTCTTAGCACATATCAATGCTACCGATTTTTGTATGTTGATTTTGTATCCTGCAATCTTTCTGAATTTGTTTCAGTTCTAACAGTTTTTTGGTGGTACCTTTAGGTTTTTCTAAGTTTAAGTTCATGTCACCTAAGAACGAAGCTAATTTAATTTCTTCCTTTCCAATATGGATATTGATGACTGTCTATGCCCTTTATACTGGAATGTCCATTTTGGTGGATATTAACTCTCCTCATCCCTTATTTATTTGATTTTATTTTGGATTAAAGTGCTGCTGTCAAAAAATTTTGATGAAGTCTGATATTATTTCCCTTGTAAGTAAAGTTCTTTTGTGTAAACACCTAAATATTTTTTTTCTTAAAAAATTGTTTTAGACATTCTACTGGGATATATCTTTTTGTGGTTAATATTAAAAAGTATGCGTTTCTCAATACACTTAAAAATGGTTTTAACTCCAGAAGAAAAATTCTTAATTATACTTTTTAGTATTTGCTCTGCTCCCTTGCTTCAATTTTTTCCCCTCAGGAACTCCTGTTATCCTATACTGGATCTTTTTTTGCCTGTCTTTGATATTTGTAATTTTGTGTCAATGCTTTTTATTTCTCTGTTTCTTTTTTTCTTTTCTTTAAAGACTTTACATCCAAATTCTTTCTTTTTGGTTTTTAAAAATTCCCTTGTTTTCTTCTTCTATTTTTCTTAAGGCATTATATTATGTTTACTTAGTCTTTTGTTCCTTCCAGTTTGGCCATTATTTCTAAATGATTTTTTATTTCTTTCTTGAGCTCTGTCACCTGATTTAAATATTTCTAATTTTTGTTTGTGCTGTTATTTTATACTTTGTATTGTTTTCTTAATGTCTTTTAGATCGTTTTTGAAATAGATGTCACAATTTTGGTCTTTTGAGTATCTCTGGTCTTTTGATGTTTTGAGTATCTATTGCTAACATGAATCCTCTACCACTTATTCTCTTTTTTGTTATAACAACTTTGCATGGGATTTGACCTGAATATTTCTCTTTTGCTCACATCTATGTGAAATTATTTTCCTTGAGCTTTTATTTTTATTTATCTATTTTTAGATTGGAAAATATGGTTTAATTTGAAAGTAAATGGGGGGGAGAGGGAGAGGGAGAGAGAGAAAGAGAGAGAGAGAGAGAGAGAGAGAGAGAGAGAGAGAGACCGATTCACCTCCCAAGGTAGGGGAAGAAGGCCAAAGCTAAGAAAACATGCCAGCCATGGCTCAAAGAACACATGGCATGGCCAGTGCCTAACAGAACAATGGCCTTCTTGAGCTTTTAGAAGTAAGCTTGACTCAGAGAAATTTTGTTTTGTTTTTGCTTTTTCTTTTCTTTTTTTTTTAATCTTCACAGAGCTTCCTTTTCAGTTGTTTTAATGGTTAAATCAAAATATGGTGGTCTGCTTTTTGAGATTCCCTGTCTTTGCTGCTTTTTCCATTTTTATCTAGAGGTTCTCCTTCTGTTGTATCTATTTCTCTGTTTTGTTACGCTTTGATTCTAGTCCCAGCAGATTCTCCTTGGTGTAGAGTCCTATCCTGGATGGACCCTTGGAGGTCAGTTTTGAGAGTTCATACAGACAAGACTGTCCCAGCTCTATAAGACCTTACAGGTGCTCCTTGGTTATGAGATACAGCAAAACTCCTCTCAGTTTTTGCTGCCACTTTAAAATTTACTTGCCACGCATTCCAGTTAGTGCCTGCTAGCTCTTTTGGGGTTCTCCTGTTTTCAGGTCCATCAGATGCCCATTGCTTTCATCTGTTTTCTCTTACACAGGTGTTGGTACCTGCTTGTATTTGAGGTTTGATGTCTACCTTGTCATCTTGTTTTGCTCCAAAACCATGAGTTTTGATTTTGCTAAGTAGTCTCTCTGTCTGATTTTATGTGAAGACACAGGAAGATCCAAATATTTTGCTGTCACTGCTACTACTATATTCCCCAAATATCCTGACTTAATAGTTGTAACAAGCAGAAGTGATTACCTGATTTATCATAAAATAACTTTTTGAAAGAAAATAAACCTGAAAAATTAATTTGGGTTTTTGCCTGGGTACTTTGGATCTGTTTTTTAGGCAGTGTCAGTCCCTGAGTTTTAATGCTATCAAAACTGTTTTGGGAGACCACAGATGTGGAATCAATAAAAAAAATTAAGGAAATATTTTTCATCACACAGTGATATTTGCAATTGATCCCCTAGGCTTCTTTGTTGTCTCTACTCTATTTTCCACCCTAAACCTCAGTGGATGGAGTGTTGTAAGACATTTTGCTGGGTCTCATCCCTGATAAGCTGATTCTAAATGGACCCCAGCCAGGCAATTACCAACCCAGGGCACAGCCTGTTGGCAGTGTTTAGGTTCTGGGCACTCTGCTCTTGTTTTCAGCTAAGGCAGAAGTTTTCTTAAACGTGAATCTCTCTGTAACTCAAAGCACAGAGAGAGTGAATTATTTTATTGGAGAAAACAAAATTAACTTAGGGGATAATAAATACTACCAGATATTTCTGTCTATTTCATTATAATGCAAAGTTGGGGAAGCACATGAAGGGTTCTACTAAGATAAAAGCATCTTATTTATTTTGAAAAAATAATTAAAAAAAAAACTTAAGCTATACTTTTTAGGGCTCCCCAAATAGTCTATTTACATTATATAGGTAGAATAATTAGTATCAACTAATTAAGACATTGTCAATAATTTTAATAGCTCTGAGTGGCTAAATCACATAAATCCCTCCAAGCAGATCTTTGAAATCAGCTTCCATGACTTAATGTCTCTTCTGTTTCACCTGAGAATTTCCATGCCAAGTCATTATCAGGGTGATAGTACATGATTTGTTTCATCTTTTATATGCCCGGCCTGCCCTACCAGCTCTGCTTGCCATCTAGCCAGAAGATTGAATGTTGTCTACTAAAGAACTGAGTTTTGATGGTGCCAAACAGGAGCAAAACAAAATTCTTTCTGCTTATTTCTTTAAAAATACATTCCATAATGATGAAACTAAATCTTTTTTTTTTGAGTTGGAGTCTCACTCTATCACCCAGATTGGAGTGCAGTGGCTGCTCCCGGCCACTGCAGCCTCGACCTGTTGGGTTCTGGCGATCCTTCCGCCTCAGCCTTCCAAGTAGCTGGGACTACAGGCACGCGCTACCATGCCTGGCTAATTTTTTGATTTATTGTAGAGATGAGGTCTCGCCAAGTTACTCAGGCAGGTCTCGAACCCATGGGCTCAGGCAATCCACTCACCTCAGCCTCCCAAAGCGTGGGATTACAGGCTGAGCCACTGAGCCCGGCTGATAACTAAATCTTAATGCCTAGGGATGATGATAATTTTTGTTTATATTGTCTTCTAATCCAAGAAGCAAAATTTATACATATATGTACGTAGGGATTGGAAGTCAAAGTTATACATATATATACGTATGTGTGTGTGTGTGTGTGTGTGTGTGTGTGTGTGTGTGTGAGAGAGAGAGAGAGAGAGAGAGAGAGAGAGAGAGAGGGGCTTATAGAGATAGACATAACCATAGAGATTTAGAAATCTAGATCTAGATATCAGCCTATAACAAATTAGTTACCATTACTTACAATGTAAATGTCATTTACCAAGAATCAGAGATCTGGAGCTGCAACCAGTTTCAAAAGGAAGAAAATATATCTAAAAACCTTCCATCTTGAGACCACACTCTGTGAGGTCTTCCTTTAACCTAAAGCACCCTATGTAAGAAACCTATTTCCTGCCACCTCTCCCCTGCTTTGGTCATGACATAGAAGACAGAAACACACTGAAATTAAAGTGACCAAGCCATGCCAAATATGAGATAACAAAACTAGGCAAACAGGTTTCTGTCCTATACAGGTTATCTTCTAAACAATTCTGGTTTGAGCTCATTTAGGCCTTTCAACAAAATCTCATACATTTTCATATTTCAACTTCTGCAAAAGTCACAAAACCTATCCTCATCTCCCTCCAGCATCTGCTTTGCTGCCATTTCTGTTTTTCCCTGACTAGTGAATGAAGCATGCCAAGGCACCATGATGGAGAGGTCACTTAATTTTCGTTTGTAAAGCCAAATCTCCTGTGCTCCCCATAATTACCAATCAATTTTACATAAATAGCAAAATTAAGTCCCATTATTCTCATTTACCACAAAATTAGAGAAATTAATTAAACATGGAAAAAGTGCTGATGCCTGCCAAATCACTACTTCTAATAGATAGAAACAAATTCAGGAATTACACGCAGGCAGAATAAAAACTCAGCACAGCCTCCAGAAACACAACAAAGTGTAACAATCAGAACGGTCTTGTAAGGAGAACAAGAATCTAAGCACCAGGATGTTCCTGAGTTCCTCTGCTGAAGCTAGGACAGGGAAAACTCCTTCAGAGATAGGATCTGGCATCTTTACAATACTAGGTGTGGATTTCTTTTTCTGTTATTATGGGAAGGTATAGTTTGTATGTTGTATGAGTTTGAACAACCTGTAAACTCAGAATAGAAGGAAAACTTAAGACGTGCTCTCAAACCTAATTTTATCGGAGGAACTTTCATTTGTGTGAAAGTTCTAATGAGCTCTGCCTAAACTCCAGAAATCACACAACAGAAGTGTCCATACTTCTATATGAAAGATCATGCTGTGCTTAAGATCAAGTTCCTGAAATAAATGAGAAGCAGATGGCGAAGACAGGGTAAGGATGGGTGTTTGGACTCTCACAATTTGGGGTATTGGGCTCAACAATGCTCAGATCTGTTAAAAGTTTAGAAATTATGAGGCTGAAGATGGTGAAGTAGTTTTATAAACTGGAAAAGAGAAATTCAAACGTAAGATAAAAATATTCTACAAGGACTAAGAGTCGCTTGCAATTACTTCTATTATGAAACAATGAAATGTATACTATTCCTTAAATAAACCCACCAAAATGATACCCCTTTTAATGGTTGGGCTACAGTAAAAAGATCTTCGTATCTTCCTTAATGAGATTTTTATTGTTCATGTAAATTTGTCTTACACTGAATTTTTGTCTTGGGAACCCTGAATTATGTTACCTCAAGTTGTTCCTGGTAAGCATGCAAGCCTCCACCCAATTTTTGCTGTGAAAATGGCTCCTTCTGGCAAAGTGAAAGCAATTCGAACTCAGTTTAATTAGCTGCCTTCTGTAAATATGCCATTATTCTTCCAGCTTTGTGGAGTTATATTTACAAAGGGAACAGATAGCAATAATTATTTTGGGTTGTAGTTAGTCAGTATTAGTTAATGCCTGAGCATAATTGAGAGAAAATTAAGACAAGGGTAGATTATGGGTAAAAACCAGAAGATAAATAAGCATCTGTCAGAACATACATTTTACCTATATTGTCAGGCATGGATTGGAAACTCAAGTGCACATAGAAGCAACAAGTCCTCACCTGAAACCTATTTAGCAAGGAGTGTTTGCAGTCTATATCATCCACTTTTGAATAATTCACATTTTTGGTTTTCCATTCTAGGTGTTCACTCCCAGGCCAGTTTTCTTGTGACTCAACACACTTCTTAGCTACCTGTGTTTTCTTTGACTCAGTGGAACCCAAGGAAGGCAAAATCAGTCTGCTATCAGCCAGAGTCAACAAAATAAAGAGAGCCCACCATTTCCAAAATACTCAGCATACTTCAAAGTCAAATATAAAATGTGGATGAGTTGTGTGTTTTGCTGGCTTCCGTTAGGTTATTAACAGTAGACTAGTTTTAAAGTTTTATCTTGAGATTGTTAATTGTTGCCTTAGTGTAGGCAAATGTGACTCCGAAAGGTTCTATAACTTCTCCTGGTAGATATGATGGGGAACAGGTTATTTCAGGCAGGACAACCTTCACTAGAGTCCAGATGCTGGAAGGCTATACCCATCCCTTCCATCAATTCTGTAGTTTGGGGGGAGGGGAACAAACATTATATAGTAGGTCATGGATACGGGCTTTGGAGACAGACATCTCTGGATAGTTGTTCAGGTTCCATTGCCTGCTAGCCGTGAGAAATTGAGCAAGCTATTTAACCTCTCAGCTTCCTCATATTAAAGATGGAGATGATACGAGAACTTCATGATTGGAAGGACTGAGCGAGATGAATCTTACAAAGCACTCAACACTCAGACACAAAAAGGCACTCACTCAGTTGGGACAGCTACAATTTTGGTATTATTTCTATTCTACCACCATTTCCTGAGAGCTTTGAAAATCCACTAATATCCACAGCAGGTTTTTGTTTTGTGACTTGGAGCAAAGAAGGGTTGGGGAAAACACTAGTGGAGGAAGTAGAAAGTGTTTCTATTGATACCACAAACTGAATTTGAAATTGTACAGTCAGATTGGTGATGGACAGACAGAATGGTTTGTCTTTTTGCTTTATTTTTATTTATTTGTGTATTTCCTGTCACATATGAGGCTTGGCAAAGTTCTAGCTCAAAGCAGAATCACAGTTCCCGAGATAAATGAGGAGACCCTGGGCATGAGCAGTGTGGCCTTGAGGTCCAGGTGACAAAATGTGACAGGAGATGGGAAGAGGGGCTCTTTCCACCACTGCATGGTGCCAGCCACATTCTGGTACCCCTGCAACTGGCAGCCCTTGGAGCACACAGAGGCAGCCCCACTGGGTTTCTCAAAGTAGACTCAGATGTCTGGACATTTCCACCCAGTGCTTGGGCACTGAGTGGTGTGGAGAACTGGAACTGGGGAGACAAGTGGGGGACAGCAGCTCACAGATCTGTCTTGGGGCAGGTGGAAGCTCCACTGGAGTACGTTGTAATCATAGGATCTGGAGATCTATGAATGCTGGCTTGGGATGCACATACTTTGTAATAAGGGTAGCATTCATAAAAGCATGCAGAACTCTCTAAGGGAGGCAATAGGATCTCCCAATTCCCACCAAGGTAGCTATTGCGCTATCTTTGCTCTCTAGGCCTCTACTTTTAGTCAGAATTCCATTCATCTGGCCATCCAATCTTCTAAAGTCCTCTGGGGAAAGACAATCTCCCACTACAGACCTGCTCAAGATGCCCGTAAAAAAAAAAAAAAAGCTCCAGAGAGTGGAGACAGGGACGAACACAAGCTAACAATAGAGACTCGTTGTTCCCATTTTTCTTTGATGTGGTCCTGGCTTGTACCAGGAGCTGTACAAAAACCAAAACCGCAGTCAAAGGGAAATGGGAACAACGAGTCTCTAATGTTAGCTTGTGTTCGTCCCTGTCTGGAGTTTTCATGCTTGAGCTAACAGGAGGCTGTAATGCCAAAGAAAAGGGAGAGGTAATGAGGTCACAGCTCCCAAACACACTCTAGTGGTCTCGAGGTCAACGGCCCTCCCTGATCCCTAACGCTCAGTGGGCCTCCATGGCCGGCTCCCAACAGTTTGGCATAGAGACACACCACCTCAACAACACTTCCTGGGCTGCAACATTCATGCTGGTAGCTTCATGCCTAGGGGACCCCAGATGAGCTTTGTATCAGCACAAGATCTCTGCATTCACCTCACCTCACCGCAGGATGACAAGGGCAGGCACGGAGTCTTCGAGTTCTATATCATGGCAGAAGGAAAGATCAAATTAACAATAGTAATGAGATAATAACATCCATTGTCCCAAGATGCTAGAGACCTACTCCCACCCAATCCTTAAAACTACTGCTTCTAAAAAGACCTCAAACCAGACTTCTGCCTTTGAACTTTTATAGCCCTATTATAGTGGGGATGTTTGTATCATGAAAGATTTGCAGAGAGGCAAGAGATCTGATCCTCAGGGTCTGAACTGGCCTGAGGACACAGAGGTACAAACAGGGGGATACAAAAAGTAGCATGGTATCAGATACTCAACCCCAGTCATGTCCAGAATACCAGTCCTGCCCTCCTCTGCAAGGAACACCATGGCATGGCATTGGCAACACTATATGGGCCCCTTGGAGGCTTCTCAGCTTCAGAAATCCTTACAGACCACAGCCAGAGCGGGCACCAGTGTCATCGGAGGAGCGGAATCCAGACACAGACAGAGACCATGATGCTTAGTGGGAGAAGTTAGAAGCTCAGCCAAAATGGGAATTGCTCAGAAAAGATGGCAGGTCCCTAAAGATAACATAAAACAAGTGTCAACAACTCCGAGTGAACTTGTAGACCCCTAGGAAATACATAGAATGTGGGGACTGTGACCAAATTGGGACGCACACAAGAGACAGAGTCATGGGTTGTTGACGCAGGAGCCTGATCTTGCCTGTGCATTCCTCCTTCCACCTGTAGTGACACACAATACATCTACTTTTGGTTGCCTCCCCAAGGACTGAGCTGTGTGTTTGGCATAGGCAGGAACTTTCCTGCCCTTGGACAGGAACTTGCACCTATGGCCATATCTCAAGTGGAGTTTCCAAATTTGTGTTTTGTAGACTACCAGCCCCATGACATGGTCATCCAGAAGAGACTCCTTAGACTGAAATTTATAGAAAACCCTTTGAGCTATGACTCCTTATTAAAATTAAAGGCTCTAAAAAAATACAGTTTAAGCCAATGTTTCCAGGCCTTGCTCACCCAGGAAATCATTTTATTTCCCAGTGGTGGCAGTGTGTGTGTGTGTGTGTGTGAGTGTGTGTGTGAGTGTGTGTGTGTGTGTATTCACATGCATGCATGTGTGTGTATAGTATTCAATAGTGCTCTATCAACCTCATTCTGGGAAGATTCCTCTGTAACATTGACTGTGAAGGGAGCCTCTCTGAGCTCCAAGACATGTTCTGCAGCCAGAATGTCCCGGAGGTGGGTGCTGATGGCAGGTCCTTACTTGGTGGTGGTTCCCCTCTTGGAGGACGGTCCCTGATACAGGATGTCTTTTTGGGCACAGAACATTCTTACTCTGGCAGAAGAAAATGACCAACCTGAGTCTTAGGAATTGAGACTTTTAGGAACTGGGATGTGGAACCACTGGTGGGCGAAGGCGGAGTGGGGGAACCTGGGGACCAACCACAATCCCATTTGCAGAGGCAACAGGATTTGGACCAGGCCTCAGGCGCTATTCATTGAGTTGTTAAGAAACAGCTGTCCTCACCAGATAGAAGTTTTACGAGGTCTGAAAATAAGCCCTTCTGACAAAAATCCATTCTGTATACCAATGTGGTGCTTCCAAAATCCACGTTATAAAGAAAGCTTAATAGCACATGGGAAGCTGAAATGTACACCTCACCAGTATTTTCTCATCCAAATGGTGTGCCTAAAAGTGCATGTGGAAATAAAGTCACAAGAGATGAAGGATAGTTGAGGAGAGGGAGAGGGAAAGGGGAGAGGGAAGAGTGAGACAGAACAGTAGAGTCTTAAACTCAGGATGCTGGAGACTTTTATTCCCAGGCCAGGGCTGACAATGAAACAACAGCTGAGGAGGGAAGCCAAGTGCTATTTGCTTCTCTTTACTTATGTACATAGTTATTTTTAATTGATACGTAATAATCTTACATATCTATGGGGTACATTGTGATGTTTGGATACGTATAAAGCATAGTGGTCAAGTCAGGGTGATTAGCCTATCCATCACCTCAACATTTATCATCGCCTTGTGTTGGAAACATTCAAAATCCTTTCTTCCAGCTATTCAGAATATATAATAGTCATCCTACAGTACCCTTTGCTTCTGAGCCAGAGAAGAGAGACACATGCAAAAAAGATGTAAAATAACTCTGCTGAGACGAGCATCTTGCATGTTTGTTTGCTCTGACAAACAGGCAAATCCCTCTAATAATTTAGAAATGTGAGGCATGGAGATATTGAGTGTGTCCCTAACATCAGTTTGGACTAACCAACTAGGACTGTGTTTTTGGTTTGGCAGCAGCATGGACACAAGCTCAGAGGCAAAATTCACCTAAAAAAAAAAAAAATCCCCAGCACCTGGTATATGGTAAGGGCTGAATAAATGATAGTTGTTATTGTTGGTGCTATTTTTTAACTTAATATGGAATCTGTTCTGAGTTTGATTTACCACTGCCAGCTAACCAGAACATAGGAAAGTAGTAGCAGAATTAATATCTAAGCAAAAGAAGCAGGTTGCCATGTTTGTTTGTTTTTTTATATGAGATGAGGAATTTTGCTGCCAGTTAACTCTTAACTCTTGCTAGCTCTCGTTTGGTGATGCTGGGTTCTTTCTGGGACAGTAAGAGTAAAGCTACTGATATACTCTCAAGATATGTTGGTACAATCACCATGTATTCCTGCATTATGTTATCATTCTGTGGATTAAACAAGATAATGCATGGAAAATGCTTATCCCATAGTGGCATTTAATAAACAGAAGCTATTATTTCTGTTATTCTCATTATCAATTTCATTACGGCAACAATAATATTGTCACATAAACTAGCATTGAATTATCCAATTTAAAATCTAACAATCGTATGCAGATGGAAGATTCAGCTGTAGCCTACCTATTTTCCAAAAGGGGGTTAAATTGATTTTGATCTTTTTCCTTGTTTGTGTGTGAGATAATGAATGCAAAAGTGTTTTGTAAATTCGAATGCATATTTCATCTTGCGTCTGAAAACAACAACAACAACAACAACAACTAAAAAGCTCTCCAAACTTGGTCTCCAAGGTATTTTGCCTGCTATCTTTTAAATTCAAAACATTAGGGTGCTTGTCCTGCCGGGTTCTCGGCAGTGAAAGAAAACACAATGCCCATGGAATACTCTGACTGGAACACAGGACAAACTCCGCCATCTGCTGGCCGCTTGGGAGAACTGCTCGAGGGAAGCTGCCCACAGACCTGTAACCACCCAGCTGAGAGTCATCTGCCCAGCGGTTTGAGATCCAAGGGGCATGGAGGGCCCAGCCATCATTGGGGTCTCTGGAGGGTCACAGCTTGAATCCCACTGCTATGATGCTGCACATGTGACATTTGGCCCTGGCTTGTCTCAGGACAGCACCTGCCTTTGCAACTCTAGAACCTGATGATAATTCAGCAGAGAACAGACTGAAGTCCTAATCACTCTGCCCTTTGGTGTTTTGCCCCATTCCTGGGCCTGGCAGTGCACCAGAGCCTGCTGCTTTCTGGCCTCTACCGGGGCTTAGGCTGCCACAGTCTCCAGGTTTCCTCTGCTTTTCTCTTTCTCTCCCAGGGCCTCAGCCATGTGTGAGACAATGCAGCCCATCAGGGAGACAGGCTATGACTTGCCCCCACCAAGCTGGGTGAAGAGAGATGGTGACCTCCCCCAGGGTTCACTGCACAGGGCTCCACCTCTCCTAGGCAGGGAGCAGCTCAGGCCAAGTTCTCATTTTAAACAGACAGAGAAGGTTTCACACACAATAGAAGGCTCTCAGCAGCTAGCAAGAGGAGCCTTTGGGAGACTGTTTTTGAGCCAAATGATATAGGAGCTGACTCGTATCGAGCACCTCATACAAGCAAGGTATTGTCATGTGTACTTCCACCTATTCATGCACTGAAGCCTCACAACAACTCTACGAGGAAGATACTATTACCATCCTTATTTTACAGGTGAGAAAACTGAGGCACAGACAGTTTCAGCAACTTACACAAAGATTCACAGATAGCTAATGGTGGAGCTGGGACTTGAACCGAGGCTACCTGGCTGCAGAATTCATACTTCCAATTCCTATAGTTGATTTAAATGCTTATTTAACGCTGAAAGACCAAATACAGTAGTACTCCTTATCTGAAATTTTGTGTTTATGGTTTCACTTGCTTGAGGCCAATCGAGGTCAGAAAATAATAAATGGAAAATTCCAGAAATAAACAACTTATAAGTTTGAAATTGCATGCTATTCTGAATGTGATGAAAGCTCACACTGTCCTGCTCCATCTTGCCCTGGACATGGATCTTCCCTTTGTCTAGCAGATCCAAGCTGTCTATACCACCTGCCTCTTAGTCACTTCATAGCTGTCTTGGTTATCAGATTGACTGTTGCCGTACCATAGTGCTTGTGTTCAAGCAATCTTTATTTTACTTTATAATAACCTCAAAGTGTAAAAGTAGAGCTCCTGGCATATTGTTATCATTGTTCTACTTTATTATTGTTGTTGTTAATCTCTTACTGTGACGAATTGATAAATTAAACTTCATCACAGGTATGTATGTATAGGAAAAAAACATAGTGCATATAGGGATTGGTACTATCCGTGGTTTCAGGTATCCACTGATGTTCTTGGAATGTGTCCCCTGAGGATAAGTGGGGCCTACTCTACTGCAGTAGGATGGAAAGATCACTGACATGATGGAGTCTTATGATCACCAGCAGAGATGTCCCGAAAACTGGTTCACCTGTACTGACAATGGTGACCCAACATTGAGATCAAGGATCACTGATGGCTAGAGTGGAAGAAGGAGGTTCTGGGAAGTGGAAGGACAGGGAACCATGGAGAATCAAGGATGAGACAGTATAGAGAATAACAGGAAAACAAAGATGAGAGGTCAAAAGACCTGCATAATCCTTCACATTCAAGGTCTTGAAATTGAACAAGCTTAGCTCAATCATGGGCCTATGCAGCCAAGTGGAGCTCAGCGGAACTAAACCTACCTAGTATATAGGCTCCATTGTCAGACCAGTGGGTTGGCTTTGGTGTTCAACCAGTGCCCAATGTGGCAGGGCTGGTGGACCATCTTACTTGCCCTTGGGTGGGGTGGACTGCTCACAGCCACCCATCCCCACCACTGGCAGGCCCTGATGATGGCACGGTCACTCTTGCAGGGCCCACCACAGGCCAGGCACTGAGGATGCTGGGAGACCAATAGACTGTACTATATGCACCCAACCCTCATGGAGCTTACAGTCTAGTGGGGGTGGGAGACAGAACACAAACAGGTAAAGTAAGTAAAATCATTAAAATTGGAAGACATGCTCTAAAGGAAGTAAACAGACACTGTGCTGGAGGACAATGAAGAAGATAGAAACGGTAACAGAGAAGAACCGGCAAGTGTTTGGCCAGGCTCCTCATTTCAAGGGGCCTCCCATTCCCAGTGCTGTGGAGACACACAAAGGTATGGACAGACAAAGACAACCCCATCTTACCATGCTAATCAAGTGCCTTGCCAGGTCCTCACCACCAAACTGCTGGACTCAGCTTCTATTCTACGAGTACTTTCTATGAAATGAATTCTTCTCCTTCTTGTGAATCAATGAATTTGAGCTTCGTTGCATTTTATATTGTGATACACAAATGATATATTTTAAATTTTAAATATTCCACAAATTTGGGCACTTGCTTTGATCTTTCTTTTTGGGGAGGGATAGGAGCCTCAAAAAAGAGGCATGTCTAGCTTAGTGTTGAAGAAAGGCTTCCTGGTGGGGGGTGGCCTGAAGCAGAGAGCTGAGAAGGGAAGAAGAGTGTTTCCAGCTGTGTCATAAAGCCAGTGCCCATTTGATGGACAAAGTCACCTCCCAAGGGCTGACATTGAAAAGAAAATTTAAATACTGTCTGGAAAAAAAAGATCCTGGTAAGTTCTGGTAGAAAGGCGTAGAGTAAGTCCAAGACAAACTGATTCAATTTTAGCCAAAAGTAGGGAGAACAAAGACCTCCTATACAGCTTAATGTTACCCTTAAGCTCGATTCCTTAAGATTCACTAGGAGAAATTTTGAAATAAATCATTGAATTTGAAGAAGCTAGGTCAACCAGCAGACTGTGTATCTCAGATTCAGCCTGCTTCTGAAAATAGGCGTTAAAACTGCAGCAACCTGGAAATAATACAAGTTGAGGTGGAATTTCAAATGACAGTCATAAGGACATGGCTTGTGGTAAGAGGCGGTGGCTGACTGAGGACTAAGCACTTTGTCTAACTAGAGGCGTCACTTCCATGGGCTGCATGGGACAATGAGCTGTCTCACTTGGGCTTGACGTGATGACACATGAAGTTTTGTTTTGTCCTTCACTGTCTGGACTTTGAGGGCAGCAAGTCCAGAGACTGGCTCATGAGAAATGGTCCTGTTTGTGCTAGAAGCAAAGCAACCATTTGGGGAAGACTTGTCTGTCTCTAGCAGAAAAGTGTTTGTGTGTTGATAATATACAATCAGATGAGAGTATTCTCTTTCTTTATCTCTTCCTCTCCCCACCAAGGAGCAATGGAACCTTCAGCAATCCACTGTTCAAATTTCTCACCGCTTTAACAAGTGATTTCCTGGTTAAAAACCTTTACCACATTTGCATCTCTTCTTCTCTAGATGAGTTTCCCAAGAGAAGACCTCAATCAGTCTCCTTCCTAGACCACTGTTCAAAACATCACCAGTCCTTGCTAGTTACTAAATTATTCAATTATCAGAGTATCAAAATTTTGTATCTACTTCCTTGGAATTCTTTCCGGTAGTAATTAAATAATTGGCTTCTCTTAGCTCAACTGTCAGGAGGAATCAACCATTCATTGAAAAAGTCATTCATTTCACCACCATATATCTACTGGGGACCTTACTAAGTGTCAAACCCTTTACAAGGTCTTCCAGATACAGCAGTGAACAAACAGACAAGATCCTGATGCCCAGGGAGTTGGCAGGGTAAGACCAGGGATCAGCAAACTTTTCTATAAAGAGCCAGAATGTCAATATGAGAGGCTTTGTGGGCCACATGCAGTCTCTGCAGCATATTTTTCTTTGCCTTTGTTGTTTATTTGTTTTTAATGACCCTTAAAATTGTAAAAACCATTCTTATCTCAAAGGTCTTTCAAAAACAGGCCACAGGCCCAATGTGGCCCATGAGCCATAGTTAGCCAATCCCTGTAAGACAGACGTTAAACAAATGCCCTGATCATGATGTAAGTACAATGAGATAAGCATGTAGGAGGAGAGTGAAAGAAAAGCAGGCAGCGCAGGGGAGAGGCTTAAAAGGGGTCAGGGAAGAAACATGTGAGGTGTGATCTGATGGAGAAGGAAGGCAAACGGAAAGAATGGGGGTGCGTGGGGTGGGACAGAGGGAGTCTGGGGTTAGAGGGGCCACAGGTAAAGGCCTTCAGTAGCAGAACTGAGCACAGTCCTGATCCAACACAGCCTCATGAGCTGTGTCGAGGAGTTTGAATTTTACCTTAGGTACAATGAATGGAAGCCTTTTGTGGGCTTTTAGGAGAGAAGTGCCTGTGTCTCATTGAAATTGGAACTCTTCCTCAGGCCATGCAGATCCTGCTTTGGGACAGTCAGAGGTTAGTCCACTGTAGCCTTGTGTTATGGGTTGAATGTTGTCCCCCATGCCCCACAGCATGATGAAGCCCTAACCCCCAGCCTCTCCTAGAATGCTGCCTTATTTGGAAATAGGATCATTGCAGATATAATTTATTAAGATGAGGTCATGTTGGAATAACATCCAAATGCCTGGTGTTCTTATAAAAAGATGATCATGTGAAGACAGACACACAAGGACAAGCCCAGGTGACAGTGAAGGCAGAACTTGGAGTGGAGTAGCTGCATGCCTAGGAAGGCCCTGTATTGCCAGTCAACCACCAGAAGCTAGCAAGAGGCAAGGGAAGATTTCTCTACAGGTTTCAGAGGGAGCTGGTCCTACCAACGCTTTGATTTTCAGACTTCTAGCCTCCAGCACGGTTGAGAATAAATTTCTGTCACCTTCAGTCACCCAGTTTGTGATACTTTGTTACAGCAGCCCTAAGAAATAAATATACTTCATAAGGGGTGACAATGACTGGGACAACACTTAACCAAGAAGGGAAGAAACGCGCTGACTTGGAAAACATTTTAAAGGTAGAATCAAGAGTACTTTGTGGTGTGCTGAGGGAAAAGGAAACATCAAGGTTGACAGCGTACATCAGCTACTGACTTTGGTTACCTTTGGCAGGGCAGCAATGACTAGCGGGAATGACAGGAAAGAGAATATTTCCTTTTAAAATATACCACTGAGTCCTTTGTCATGTTAAAAGAGAAAGTATTACTTATAGAATAAAAAACAACAGAGTGAGAAAGTAAAGGAAGAAAAACGTGCAAGACTCTCAGGTCTGGCTTGAAAATCCTTGTGGACAGAGGAAGCATGACTGTGCTTGGGGAACTAAAGCAGCAGCAGGGGTGTGCAGAGGAGGGTACCAAGATTTCAACTTGGGGCATAAGACTGAGATGAAGGAAGGGCATCAGATGATGGGAACTTTGCGTCACTTCACGGAGTCACCATGAATTCTGACTAAAAGCAAGCAGAATGGGATATGGCAAACAGATGTAGAGATTACCTGGGGGAGGCAGAAATGCATGGCTCTAGAGAGCAGCTTCCTAAATCAACCCCATGTGGGCATAAGTTCTGCCTTGGTCTGCCCAGCTCTATCTGGTGCAGGAGGCCTTCAGAGCACTGTGTTAGCTTTGAGCACCTCCTTTGGAGGAATCACATCATGGAAGGAATAAAAAGGTTGAATGTTATTTTAATTGAATTTGTTTTCAATTTATTTTCAGCTGTCTAGGGAAAAACCTTTTACACTCACATCATTTGATTCCTTTTTACTCTGTGTCCATTATCCTTATAATGAGCTTTTAACGCATTAACATGGCTCTGTTTGCCGAAGAGTGATTCACATTGGTTAAATCAATAAATAGCAAAAGCATAAAAATATGCCAAAATAAGACACTGAACCAGAGCATAAATGGAAAACGTGGGCTTCCACTTCCTATAAAGTGGAGGCTGTGTTCGGGTGACCTTCCACTGCCACAGTATCAGGGTGAGTGTACAGAAATTCCTCTACTGCCTAAATTTCAGTTCTCAAATGTCCATCGAACTGTCAGAACTAAATGTTGGAGACAAGAGGAAGGAAACTCCTTTATCTGCCATTGGCATTTAATCTCAGCCTTTCCATCTGCATTCCTTCCTAGCAGGGTTCTGTGGCTGAAGAAATATCTTGTTACAAACATATTTATGATGAAAAGGAAAAAATCAAAATGTGAGTTTCCATGATTTTTTTTTAATGGTCAAAGAAAGTGAACAAGAGTGGAAATGTTTGCCATCAACACCTACGGTTCATACCTCTAACATCTACATAGATGATATTCATTGCTCATTTTGTAATGCCACCTTGGACTTACAGAAAATAAAATGGCTTTTCCTACTGTAGCACAGGAACTCCTTTTGAGGGCTTAATGTGCCTCTTGATTCCAACAAGAAGGAAGATTTGCTCTGGTATACATTCCACAATGGTGGCAGAGAGGGATTCAACTTGTTCAGAGCTTAGGAGCTCCAGATAAGAGCTTATGCTTTAGGACTCAACTAATTCAGAGCTTCTCCCATGCCTACTTGTACCAAGAAGTTAGACACACATAATGTCTAGTGTGGAGTTTCCAAACTGTGTTCCAAGGAACACTGTTTCTCTGAAGTTTAATCAAACATTGTAAGAAAAATGCAATCTTTTTCTCAGGAACTTTGGGAATCCCTGCATACTCAATTTCTATGATGCTTAAAGTACATTAACATTATAGTCTCTTTTTACAAGTTCTGCAGCAAAGAACTCTTCTTACTTTTGTTTAACTTGATGTTTTTCATACTTGTTTGACTAAGAAAGCTTAAACATTTTTTTAAACTACTTTAACTGAAACATCAGTTCACACTGTGGAACACAAGGAAAGCACTTTAAGAGTTATTTTAGGAAAAGTTACCATATTGCAACCTGATCTGAGTTCATGTTTGACAAATGCTTTCACATTTCATCATCCTCCTAACCAAACTGTGTCACTATTGTCTTTTCAGCCTCCCTCACAGAGTATGCAATCTTTAAGAGCATGTTTTGGGCCCTATGAATCCATAATGTAGTTAATGAGTGGGTGTAGATGAAGAAAAGTTATGCAGGACTCATTTCTCTGCCAGTGACAAAACCATAGGTCAACTAGCCTAAGACAGTGGTATGTATTGAAAGGATGCCAAGGACATACTGAACAGTCAAGTCTCAGAAAGGGGAGAGTCAGCGAAGTTGACAGGGGCATTTGGAGATTCAAATATTATCTGGACTCTGACCTCCTCCTTCTCTGACTGTTTCTTACTTCTGTTCCTTTCTACATGTGGGATTTGTTCTCCCAAATTGTCAATTCTCGTAGCTTTCCAACAAGAAGAAAAGTAAATGCTCCCTTTAAAAAGTCCCAGGAAAGAACTTTAATTGACTTGACTCATGGCCTGGGTCAACTATTACTGGCCCACTTGAATTTTGTGCCCCTGCTGAGGTTAGGCTGTATGGTTGGCAGCCCTTATGAGAACCACATAGTTAGACTGGGGAAGAAATGGTCCTCTAAAGGAACAGGGGAGCTATGTTTCAGAGAAGAGAAAGGTGTTTGGGATTGATAGATTATGCATGCATATGCAGATGGAAAGGAAGAACTGCTGGTGCTTTGGACTGAACCAAAACCATTCCTCATCTTCCTTAATACTCTCTGAAGTCAGCCAAACCACAGATATGATGTTATGGCCAAAGCATGCTGCTTAGCTCAGGTACTGCCCTTGCATTCTGCATATAACCTCTGTCTGCTTCTCCCAGAAGGAAAGTACATGGGCTAATTGCTTTAGCAGGTGCATTACTTTGTTGGTGATTCTGTGCCTAATCTTCTCATTATGCGGCTTATGTCTTTTTATAAGTGGAGAGAAATTGTGTTATCACAGGAGAAATGAGCTCTCTTGTTTCTTGAGAAAAATCTCTTCTGCCTAGACAAGAGGGTTTTAAGTTTGTCACCCTCCCCTTTGTGACACCTCATTCTAAATGATGTATTAATCAATTGTTGATTAAATGAATCAACTAAAGATGTTTCACTGGTTGGGTTAAGTTGATTGTATCTTTGGTAGAATTTATTTAGACCTTCTGGTTAATAATTATGGAACACTACCTAACTAGCATTTGACTTTTAATAAATTGTAAACAAATGACATGAAAGAACATTTCCCTTATTGCACGCTTTATAAAGTCTTCTTTTATCTACCTACACATCTCCCTGCATAGTTATAACCACTCATTAGTCTATCTATCTATTTTTCTGTCAGACAGTCTGTCTACTTATCCCCACCAAAACTCATGTTGAAATTTGATCCCCAATGTGGCAGTATTAGGAGGTGGGGCCTAGTGAAAAGTATTTGAGTCATGGAAGCAGATCCCTCATGAGTAGATTAATGCCTTCCCAGGGAGTATGTTCTCACTTTCCTGGGAATGGATTTGTCTTTGGGAGAGCAGGTTGTTAAAATAAGTCTGTCCTCCATGGTTTCCCTTTCTTGCTTCCTCTCTTGCCATGCATTCTCTGCACATGCCAGTTCCCCTTCTGATTTCTGCCATGAGTGGAAACAGCCTAAGGCCCTCACCAGATGTAGCTACCAAATCTTGAACTTTCAGCCTCCAGAATTGTGAGCCAAATAAACCTTCTTTCTTTATAAATTACCCAGTCTTAGGTATTCTGTATATAGCAACATGAAACAGATTAAGATACCAACCTACCTACCAACAAAGTTTTTTTATTATTATAATAAATATTGTGCAAAGGCCTGTAATCATTCAGAGTTAGAAGATGGCAACCACATCTCCTAATTGAGGAATTTGGGTAGATCCAGGCTAAGAGTCCCCATGTTGCCTTATTTTCTGATCACAAGTGGAGACACTCCAGTGGTAGAAACAAACCTACAATTCAGGCACACAACAATATACACCAGGAATCGTTCCCTAGGAGTCATTGAGATGAATACCCTTATCCAAACCAGTTTCTCTGCCCAGCAGACAGACCACAACCACACAGACACTCACCCACCAACCATAAGGCCTATGAAACACTTATGCATCCCCAGCTCTGCTCACTGACTCTTATTTCTTAACACTCCTCTCAGCTCGGACTCCAGAATTGGATTGTATTTGCAACACAGAACAGGTAGAAAAAGATTGAACTCCCTAATGAACATTCTCTTGAGAAAGTATTTTTTAAAATAAAACACTGTTCTCATGCAGACCAACACCTCACTAAACCTGCTCGAACCCACAGAACCTAACATACTCTCATTTACCACCTGCCCCACACCCCTTAACTCACATTCCTAGCCAAACCTTCCCAGCACTCATGATCATTTTCTTGTTTTTAAATATTTACTTCTTGATGAAAAGTTTGTGATTTTGTACACACTTGGAACAGACAGAACCATGACCCTTATTTTACAATACATGTAGTTTGTTTCATGTATTTTTGAAAGTTCTAGTTCTTTCCAATAGTTATATCTTTTCCCCCATATGATATTTAAAATTTAGTATCCAAAAAAGCCTATTTTTTAGAATAAGGTCTTTTAGTCCAGTACCTGGGCATTATTTTCCTTTGCCTTCAATATGAAAATCCAACATTCTGCAGCTAATGTTCAAGAGGCATCTACCATGTGCCCAACAAAGCTTTGCAAGGCATAGAGAACCTAGCAGTGAGTAGAGTCTACTGAGGAACAGTCACATGTCTGACAATTGAGGCACAGTGTCATGCAGAACAGTGAAGGGGCAGAAGAGAATGCTGCTGTGAGCAAGAAGACTCACACCCAATGCACACTTAGGTGATCAGGGAAGACTTCCTAGAGGAGGTGACTCCAAGCTGAGCTTCCAAGAATTGGTAGGAGTCAGGCAAGTAAATGGTGGGTGGTAGAGGGGAGAGGAGAGAAGGATAACTGGGAACTGAGTGGACAGGTGGGAAGTGGGGCTTCCAAGTAGAAAGATAGCTCTGTAAATTAAAACATGGGGCAAGAGAAAAGAAGATTGGACATGACTTAACAAGAGGACTATCCCAGTAGGAACACAGTGAGAGATAGATGGAGGCTATTGCTGGCAGGATATTCAGTGTAGTCCATATTCAGTCTTATCTTGCAGTGCCCATCTTATTAATAAAAACCTTCTAGTGGGATTGGCTCCCTCTGGCTGTATGTGGGAAGTAGACTGGAGGGGAAGGGCAAGACTGGAGACAACACAGCCACCTTGGCCACTGAGGTAACAATGAGCAGTGGGGAGGCAGCAAGGGTGACTTCAGGTTCCTTGAGTGAGGAATGCCATTCACAGAGCTGGTCACACAGGAAAAGGAGGCAACCTGGATGAAGAGCCTGTACCTGGTGACTCACCACATAGGTATGAGTGTAGGAAGCCCACTCACCAGTCACTCAGGATCAGATCATGCTGCGGTGACAACTAGAATAATCCCAATAACAGAGGCAGCTCATACCACGTGCCCCTTACCAGTGGGCTATGGCTCTGCCCTCATCACCTGCACTCTGAGATCTGGGCTGACAGGCAGCCTCTTTCTGGAACACTTGCCTGTCTCATGGAAGAAGAAAAGATTCCTAAGGGACACACTTTACTTACTCACAGTGCATTGGCCAAAACAAGTTACATGGATTACCTGAGTTGAGTGAAGCAGAGATGTGCAAAACTCTCAGTGGTGGGGTCACAGGAAGATACAATGGGATAGTTACACACTCTACCAGGCACAGGCCAGGTGGTGAGAAAACCATCACACCACCAACTCAAAACAAATGCTAGCTTCTCCCATTCCAAGTTGATGAAGCTGTTTATGTGGCAGCAATTTGGGATGTGTGCTTAAAAGAGGCAAATGGAAGGGTAAAAGGGCAGAGGACCCTGGATTCTGGTCCTACATTTGTGTGGCCTCGTGTAACTCTTGCCTGTCTGGATTTGCATTTCCTCAGCTACCACAGGAAGGTGCTAGACACAGAAGCTCTTTAAAAGTTCCTTCCAGTTCTAAGGTTCAGTTCTCTGATCTCTATTCCTGTGGTCTGAGTATGTGATTCTCAGGCCTTTTACCTTTTTAGTTTCAAAGGCAAGAATCTCTCTAATTGCCACATGGTCACATCACAGGAGTCAAGATTCAAAGGGGGTCCCCAGGCCTCTGTGATTCTTGGGGCATGTATTCTGCCAGCCCCCAATTTATCACCGTTCTGAGAAGGTCTGCCTTCTCTGCCTGGCCCTGCTGTTGCATTGCATTAGGGACTAATACCTAGTGCTTGCCTACTTCTTAACTCTTTCCTGGGAAGACTCCCTGGCACCTTTGACTGTGGCTTGTCATCCCATGCAACCATGAAGAGGCCAGAGGCTGGGCACTTGGACCCTCTCTGTCCAATCCCAAGTTGTCAGGCTTCACTTGATTCACCTTTATCTTGACTGATTTCAGGGCCAAGGCTGCCACCATCTCCTGTTCCTGCTTTAATTTCTGTCCCCTGATGTTCATCTCGTCAACAATGATGCATTACAACTTCCAGGTGCCCAGGGCTGCGAATCCTTTCAAGATATAATCAGCTGAAAAGAAGGAATTTTTGCATCTGAGGCTGATGCCAACATAACTATACACCTATTACTAAGTCTGTATAATTAAAACTGAACATTTCACACACACATAAAAGCTGTCATTTTTTTATGCAGAAAAATTTGAGATGAAAAATTCAAGAGGCATTGAAAAGAAAGAAAAAGAGAAAGTGAGGAAAGAGAGGGGAGAGAGGAGAAACTGGGGAGGCCTTTCACTAGGAACTACGCTGGTTAAGTCAGTCTTGTTACTTAAAGTCCACCATGCAGAATGCATTGGTTTACTGGTTAATCTGTTTAATTAAGGAAATGGCATTTTGCTGAATTCCCTGGGCCTGAGTCTATGTAAATGTGGAAGTACTTCCAATAACAGGCACTCAAAAAGTCTGTTCCAAAGCTTCACTCCAAGGAAGGTATTGTGCAATGTTCTACTCCCTAACATGAGTATGTGACTGCATAACTCAGCTTTGGTCCTCATGATGGACAGACCCTAAGAGAACTCCAATGAGCCCTGCCTGCTGGTATTCATGCACATGTGTGATCCTGCCCACTGAATCCTGGGCAGGACTTGCTTCTTCTAATCAACAGAACATAGCAAAGGTAATGGGATGTCACTTCTAAAATTGTGCTACATAAGATTGCAACTCTTATCTTACTGGTAGAGTCTCTCCCTTGCTGATACTAATGAAGCAAGCTTTGCTACAGAAAGGTCACAAGTTGAGGAACTGAGAGTCGCCTGGCCAATTGCGAGCAAGGAAATGAGACCCTCAGTCAATCAGTGAGATTACATTCTACAGAAACTGAACTTAAAAGCAAATTCTTCTCCAGTCGAGTTTTCTGGTGAGACTTCCACCCTGGCTGACACCTTAATTGCAGCCTTTTGAGAACCCTGAAGCCCCACCTGAGCTATGCCCAGACTCATGACCTATATAAACTGTGAGATAATAAATGTGTGTTGTTTCAAGCCCTTCAATTTGTGGAGATTTGTTATGTAGCAATAGAAATCTAATACAAATCCCATAGTGGACTTGGAAAATCTGAAGAGGTGCTAGTAAAAGACTTTTAATGTAATTCACACTCATGTGGGCAAATTCAAGGAGGATGCTATGAATTTTCAGGCAATGAGCTTGCCTGTATCCATCTGAACTGTGTTGCTTCATGCATTGTATCTGTATTTGCTGCATCATGATAGGTAGACCACCATAGCCTCACCTGCTAAGAAGATGGACTGCATAAGCTTACTTCCTTTTAGGAAAACATTATAATCCTTGTGAGTTTCTAATATTTTCAGTTTTTCAAGTCCTAAATTCTAACCCCTAGGTTATATCACAGACTTCCACCCCTTCAATGTATACAAAAAGTATCTAGAAATAACATTTTATTCCCTATCCCTCCGGTATGTACCATAGATTGGGGGAAATTTGGGGTTTTGTTGAGAAGTAGAGGTGCCCCCAAAGACCAGAAACTAGAGATTCAAAATATATTTTCAAGATAGGGTCCACCATATTGGTTATGGAAAGGAATGAATGCCACTTCTACATTTCTGAACTGTGACAGCCAGAAAGTCAAATGCAGTCCTAGACAGGATTAATAGGAGTTTGAGTCAAGGGCTGTGGGTGGTCAGTTCACACTGGAATGGCTGGACTCAGGACTCCTTTAATAGAGGCCAGCACAAACTGCATAGGAGACCTTAAGAGGGTTGAGGGAGAGATGGCTTAGGAATATGACAACTGATAACAAGTACCTGAATGACTGCTCTGCAGAAGTCATTGGGAGGATATGCTCTGTGTGGTCCCAAAGGGAAAAACAAGAAGGGAAAAGTGAGCACCACGAGGAGGTAAGCTGAAGCAGGGGTACTGAAGAACTCAAAGCTGGAAAAGTGGTCTTCAAAAGTATCTGCACAAGTGTACCCTTCTTACAACAAATACTTTATAATGTCTGTTTCCTAACCTTAAACAAAAATTTAATGGAATAAAAATATACATTCCCTCAATTATAATGTGAAGGAAAGTAACCTGTCACAAAGTCATGTCTGCTTTATTATATAAATGCTTAGGGGCTGGGCACAGTGGCTCATGCCTGTAGTCCCAGCACTTTGGGGGCTGAGGAGAAAGGATTGCTTGAGGCCAGGAGTTCAAGACCAACCTAGGCAACATAGTGAAACCCCATCTCTACAAAAAAATAAATAATAAAAATCAAATGCTTAGGAATGACTTAATGAGAAAACATGATCACACATGTGGCATGAACATAAGAGTTGAAAGTGTTCTGGTACAAGCACATGGTGCCAGTGTCTCAGATACCCCAATGAGAGTTTCCACTGGTGATGGGATTTTCTGTATCACACTAGATCCATTAAAAAAAAAAAACTCTAAGTAAAGTTCTAAGCAAACAAATAATAATGCATAATTTTCTTGTATTTATCTAGCAACTGGAAAATACAATACAGTGTATATGAAAACTTTGGGGAAGTTGTTTTATACTTGATATGTAAGAGTTCAGTTCATG
The DNA here is from genome assembly GCA_963574415.1 of Tarsius wallacei. NCBI lineage: Eukaryota > Metazoa > Chordata > Mammalia > Primates > Tarsiidae > Tarsius > Tarsius wallacei. The sequence goes on along the minus strand of CAUYQG010085080.1, from coordinate 24,699 downwards.
GCTTAGGTAAGTATAAGTGATGTTTGCAAGTGCATGAAAGTCTGAGTGACATCCACGATTCTCATAGGAAACTGGACTTTTCACTGTATGGGACTCTTCAGGGTTTCAGGACACTTAGCATCATCCACATCACATCTACAAAATGCAAGTCACCACACCCTCAATGACCGCAAAAACCAACAGTAGCCCCACAAGTTTCCAATGTGCCCTCTAGGGAGCAGTACCATTCCTGCTGAGGAATTCTAAAGGAGTGAATGAGGTCTTCCTTCCTAGGAGTGTCCAAGAAAAGGCAATTAGAATGACACAGATGGGATGCAGACTCAACTGTGGAGGTGGGGGCAAGGATCACAAATGCGTGATCACCTTTCCAGAGCTGATTCTCAGTACTACAGACTCTAGAGTCAGACAGACTTACATACAATTTTGCCCCTTCTTCCGTATTTACTGTGGGGAAACAAGGTTCCATAGCATCTCTGAGTTTTACATTTTTCTACTTCACGCGTAGTAAGAGTGTTTCAACACTGACATTACAGGGTTACATCACAGGAGTCAGTTGTCTTACAAAACCCATCACAGTGTCTTGCAGGAAGTATATGCTTCAGCACATCACCAGCCCTTTATTCCTGTGGTTCGAGGTCCTGTCTGAGGAGCCCAGGAAACCCACTCTTCTCTCAGACAGACTCACTCAGCTCCTGGCCTCAGTACTCTCCTGAATAAAGAAGGCACACCAAACCTGCTCTGAAATCTCACTTCTCTGTCATGCCAAGGTTCCAATATCCCCATGGCCAGTATTTGGCCCTTCTATTATATGAACACAGCCAGTGTCTCCTTCTCCTTTTCTCTAGAGAGGCAGGATAGAGTAGTATTTACAACATACACAGTGAAGTTTGACTCTTAGGCTGAAATCCAAGCTCAGTCACCTAGTATCTCTTACCTGAACAAAGCTCTGAACTTATCTGAGCTTCAGTTTCCTCTTCTGTAAAATGAGGACAATAGCATTTATTTCATAGAATTATTTTGGGAATTAAAGGAAAGATAATCCATGAAAATGCTTAGTACATGATCTTAATAGCTGTTTCATAGGCGGGACTGTGAACCAAACAACACACAATTCCCCTACTGGGAATATACCCAGAGGAACTCAGATCACTGTATGAAAAAGATATGTGCACACGCATGTTTATTGCAGCACAATAGCAAAAACATTGAACCAACCATGCTGCCCATCGAAAGAGGACTGGATTTTTAAAAATGTGGTACATATACATGATGGAATATTATGCAGTTATAAAGGACAAAATTATGAACTTCACAGCAACTTGGATGGACTTAGAGGCTATAATACTGAGTGATCTATCACAAAAACAAAGAACAGAGTATCACGTGTTCTCGCTCATAAGTGGACCTTGAACAATTATCATAACACTGTAAGAAAAGGATTGTCAGTAATGGGATACTGCGGGGGGTCAGGGGGCACACCTCATCAGCAAGGGTACCTGCATAATGAACACTTGTATACTTAACCCTGAATTGTATCCTACATCTTTAAAATAAAAAAAAAAAACTTTTTTAAAGAACCAAATAATTTGTTTATTGAGGCTAGGAGTTTGAGACCAGCCTGAGCAACATAGTGACACCCTCATCTCTACAAAAAAAATAAACAATGGCTGATGCTACTATTGTTACTACTTCTGTACTGCTACTGCTATTGACTAATTGTACTGCTATTTTTTTTTTTTTACTAGTGGTGAGGCTATAGAGTATAGTGATTAAACATGTCAACTCTGAGATCAGTTTCTGGTTTGGCTGCACAAAGCAGACATATACTCAATTAGCTGTGTGTCCTTGGGGTGATTTTTTGTTGTTGTCACCCAGGCTGGACTGCAGTGGCATTATCATGGCTGCCCACAGCCTGGAGCTCCCGGGCTCAGGTGATCCTTCCGTCTCAGCCTTCCAAGTAGCTGAGCACACGCCATTACGCCTGGGTAATATTTTGTAGAGATAAGGTCTCACTATGTTACCCAGGCAGGTCTTAAACTCCTAGGCTCAAGCAATCCTCCCGCCTCAACCTCTCAAAGTGCTAGGATTACAGTCATGAGCCACCATGCCCAGCCTCTTAGGGCAATTTTAACTGCCTGGTGTGAATTTCCTTCCGTCTAACTCTGCTCCCCCAGTCTTCTTCTGGACTTTATAATAGTTGGAAAATGTTGCTTTGAAAGGTACTAAGTACCTGTTTTCATTATCTGTTAAAATAATTAAGCTTTCATACCAAGATAATTGTGGGCAAATGCTAAATCTCTGTACATATTTGTATAGTAATCATAAAAATGCAAAATAGCTTTGACATACAATGGCACCTACAATGTGAGAAGAGTTCAGCGTGGCCAGAAAACTGTCATCAGAGGGAAGCCTTGATTTTTGTCCTTGCCTAGATCCCTGGATCTTGCACAAATCCAAGAAGATACTATGTTTTAATTTGAATTATTTTCTTAGCTTTAAGTCTTATTTTATTGCTAAAGCAGGATTCAAGAGACTCTGGGAAATAAACACTCATCTTTCTGTTGGAAGTAAATGCATTAATGATTAAGTTTGGGTAGAAATTGCTATTTTTTTCCTAACCTTTATTGAACATTAACATGGTTTTCTACTTGCAACCTATAGCCTCTCCCCAGGAGCTGGCTTCCTACGGAAAATAGCTCATATTTTTCAGCAGCTATTGAAAGCAAGAACCAGGCTGGTGTGAAATGTGCGTGCTTCTGCATTCCTGTTTCCCTTTGCGCAAAAAGCACAGCATCAATTGGATGAAATAATAGCTATTCAATTGGTCATTCCCTTATGACTGCAAGCCATTTGGAGCTCAGTCACGCTTACGAAAGCCAGTATCGACTATGTGTAGAAATATCTGGAATGAGATGCTTTGCCACTGACATCTTTCATTCATAATTACTGCAAAGTCTGCCTGCCTTGGCCTAGTCAATGACCAGTCAATATTCCCATTATAAGCTGGAGCAGGGTGAATGGCCAAGGCAGAAACACAAAGCAGACATATACTCAATGGGGCTGACAGACCCAAACATCAGAGGTGCCAGAGAAGGCCTCATGACCCACTGAGCTCAGAGGGATGGGCAGGCATACTTTGATGCTTTTCTGCAATCTGTGTTCCATGGGGTTAGAAATTAAGCCTCCTCACAATGACACAACATCGGAGAACGTCTCTGTGTTCTCTTTCACGCAGGAGTAGATCATTCTTCTCTGAAGAGACCAAACTCCGAGCTTGTTGTAGTTGCTTTTGCATCCTGATGGTGCTATAGGAGAACATATTTTAAATTGACATGGGCAAGGTGGTTTACACCCAGTTGGTAAGTGAAAGGAAGTACTTATAGAGATCTAGAATAAACTTAGTCTAGCATAGTTTTTTGCCTTAGCATAGTCATTTTTGCTTAGACTTTATCCTGACATGCTTTGAATCTAGCACAGGTTAGACATAGATAAGATAAATTTCTAATAGATAGTTTTTAGGAAGCGTTCAGACATTCTACTGCAGGTCAAGCTGGCAGCCTACCCTACCACCTCAGCAAATCTCCATCATATGCAAGATCAGGACAGCCCAACAGCCCAACCATTCACTTCATGGTTTAATATGATAACCTCGAAGAAAATTCCAGGCCCCTTAGCTGGCTGAAGCCACAGAAATGATAATAAGACCACTTTTAGTCAAGGAACTTATGAATTGAAAATGTCTGACAGGTCTCTTTCAGGAAAAACCCCTCTGGACCCAAACCCCCAAGTTCACCTAATCAGCCCTTTGTGACCTACCTGACACAGACAGACCCCACCATGGCAGCAATCATGTGACTAACCCACCCATCTGCCTGCTGTCCATCACCTGACATCAGTACCTGTGCTTACCTGCCCTTTTGTGATGACTTGGAGGAGACCACCACCCAATCACCTGAATGACCTTCTCCCACCAAAGAGAAAGGTTGTTAAAAGGACTCAACCATGAGCGGCCATTTTGCCATTGCCTTACTAGACTCTGGTGTGGCCATGTGCTCTTTGAGCTATGGCTGTTGCCATGCTTCCTGGCTTTGGCCCTCTACCCTACCTTGAGGAGGGGAATCTCCTCTCTCTCTCTCTCTCTCTCTCTCTCTCTTTAATTTGCTTTCTAAATAAACTATATTTTTGAATCCAACTTCTGTGCAATACTTTGCATCTTTCATGCAGCGTCAGATGGCATCCCACACCCCCCAGCAGGCCTGACCTAACATTCTGAAGGCCCCGCTGGGAGTGTGATCCTAATGGTAAGCAATACAAGTTAGAAAACATGAGCGGGTACTTCTCTTCCCAAAGAGGATACCTCAGGTCTTGGCACTGGGGTGGAAACCTTACTCCATAACAGTAAGGAATTGATGACCACTGGGAGTATCATGAAATGGCCTAGGAATGTGAGAAAGTGGTTCGGCTTTTGACTGGTTGCTAGCATAGGATTTGTTTGTATTGTATTCCAATTTGGTGATCTCTACGTTGTCAACATGAAGCCATTCTGAGTCTTAACTCAGAATCTTCTCATAACCCTGTAAGTCAGTGAGTGTTAAGTGTTGTTTGTACTTGGTACATGCTACCAAGGGAAATTTTTTTTTTAAATCACCATTTTGTAAAAACTCATCCACTGCAAATAACTAAATGAGGATATTAAAATGTTTTGTTTTATGAATGTCTCTCACATTCAGAGTTTCATAGAAAATTCTTTTAGACAATATTATTCTTGGCCATGATGAACGCTACTACCTGGATCTAATTTAGCTAATTTTCTTGCCTTTCTAATGTACTAGCACAGAAATGAGTATTAATTTACTGCTAATTTAGTGTGCTAACCCTTAATTAGCAAAAAGGCTGGTCTGAAACAGTTGATATTGAAAGCTCAGCTAACTTTTATCCAAAATAAAGCCATTGTTGCATGTGTGTATGTAAAAACATCATGCATATACCTTCATCTCTCCATTCAATACATTTTAGGAATATACCACATAGATATTTGTTTCAAATATGTTAGTAGTAAACTAAAGTAGTACAGCTTATATAAGAAGCAAACAAACTTGAACATGAATAGCTGGCTGCACAGATCTTCAGAAAATGCCCACAGAACATCTCAGGTTCAGGGAGCCTTGGGAAAGCTCCTGGCAAAATTGTATTTCTATAACAATGGAGTCAACAGAGCGTTCTAGAAAACATACATACTCTCATTTAATCCTCACAATGACATTTAAAGATGGTCTCTATTACTTCATTTTACTGCTGAGGATTCCAGGGTTCAGAGAATTCATTTATTCATCCATCCATACATTCATTTACTATTGAATGCCTCCTGGTGACTGGAGATACTGTAGGGACAAAACAAAGCTCTGAGAGATTAAATAACTTGCCCGAAGTCACACATTCAAATAGAATTAGTGCCAGAATTCTAAATATGACTGTGTGATTTCTGAGCCTTTTTCCTAACCAATATACCATAATGCCTTCTATAACAGGAGAAAGAACCAAAAATCCTTGCCTAGTATTTAATGGCACTTTCCCCTAAAAAAGATACTGGGGTTGCCATGCCACAATATAGCTCCTCTATTAAACCAGGTTATATGCAATTCCTTCCCCCTACCCTCTATTTCTAAGGTCATAGACCCCTGGAAGGGTTGGCAGCAAGTAACTTTTAATGCCAAACTATGGCAGTTGGCAGACATTACTAGTTGCCCATTCAATATCCATTTTCTCTTCTTTCTTTACTACCAGAATTACAACTTTGCTTGGGGACAGAACTATTTTTAAAAAATAATAATAAAGACAGTTTCCCAGGCTCCCTCATATGAGGACTGCTCATGTGACAGAATTCCAGCCAATGAGGTATAAAAGGAAGTCCACTGGGTACAACTTCCAGAACAGCTTTGTTTTTCTGAAGTAAAGGGACAGGCCCAGGACTACTTCCATGTGCCTTTTTATCTTCTTTCTACTGGAACATGGGTATGATTCCTGAAAGGGCAAGAGAATCTTGTGACTGTGAAGATGAGGGTCATTGGCAAAAAGTGGAAGAAAAGGAAGGGACTTTATTCACCAGTCATATAAGCCCTGGGCTGCCTTTCCCTGGATTTGAGAAAAATACACCACCATTTGGTTATGCCATTAAAGTTGAGATTTTGTACATGCAACTGATTATAATACCATTCTCATACAAACACAAAAGGTACAATTGATAAATTCAATGTTGAATAGTCACCTCCTCTTCACCACTATCACCATTTACTTTGCACAGAATAAGACACTATGCTAAGCTTTACTACATTATATCATGTATTCCTCATAGAAAACTTATGAGAGAGATGTCATTACCTAATTTTAGAGATAAGGAGGTTGAGGCTCAGGGTGGTGAAGCAACTTGTACAAGTTTACTCAGCCAGAACACAGTGGCACTCACGATCAAATCTGGCTATACAGTCTTAAATACCTGCTTTGCTCATTATTTCCTCTTTATAAAATCACATAAGTAACCATTGCTGATGTTTGGAAACTACTATTATCTTAGTATTTAGTACAACAATGATACCTTTGCATCGCTAATCGCTTCAGAATTGTTGTTTCAATAAAACATCTTCCCAACATTATTAAAGCCCAACACTTTTCAATTCTTTTTTTATAACTTCAAACAACATGACAAAGTGTGAAAAACATACCCCTAAGTTATGTGCATATTCAGAACAAAAATAAAGCTTATTTGCCCATGATCTTCATATGCAAGAGTGATATTTCAAGTTACTAATATCCCAGTCTCCAAGCTTTCTCCTCCCTGGCCTGATCATATCAAGATGGAGACTGAAGTTGGAAACCACCATTAAAGGAAAAGTCTTAAGAAGGATGAACCAGTTCGGGGACATCAGTGCGGTTGTCGATGAGAAGGGCTCAGAGAGGATACCCTCAACTTCTTCTTCATGCCTTTATTCATCTCTTCTTTTGCTTAGATGGCCTTTTCACACCCTCATCTGTCCCTGCAGATCCTCAACACAAATGTCCAGGGTCTAGCATTTTTTTTTCTCCTTTGTAGGCTAATACTCTCTAACCCATTTGGGAAAAAATTTTTCTTTGAAGCTGTTTGATATATGATCACAGAGAATCTGATTTTTTTTTTCACTTCGGTCAAGATTAAATACATATTTCACACGCACATGCACACAAATGACTCTTTAGCTATGCTCCACCCTGTCTTCAATTTATGTGCATTATACCTGGTTCAGGATTCAGTCAACTATCTGAAAATGCAAAAAGTCTATCATAAAACTCTGTTGTTTTTCTTTTCTGTTTTCTCCCTAGGAGATGTGTTCATAAGGTTGATTTAAATGTTGGGATGGTAAAAGCATTAGAAGGAACTCAATCTCCCCATCCAATGCCCCTAACACATAATTCAAAACTAAATCAATGCCCGACTATACAATCAACATAAATCCAACTCTGATTTTTCTGATTCTGATTGCTTTTATTCTTTTAATTTGAAATATGTTTAAAACTATGTATGTATGCAAATATCCACGTGTGTGTGGACATGTATCTGTTCTGCTCCTCCCTAAACCCATGCTCAGACTATCAGTCTGTCTGCAAGTCAGACAACCTAGCACTGGGGATTCTAACCCTTATATTGGGACATTTAACTTTTACTTCATATATGAGGTAAAAGCTTGATTGTCAAGTTCCTGGATCTTAGCGGGGAAAAATGAAAATGAGAGGGAAAGACACCTTCCCAGAGGCAAGTACAGTATGCTGTTCAAAAAAAATAAAGGGAATAGGAATTGGCTGCCTAAAATATTATTGCCCCCAACTAAGAAACACCATTACTATTGGTCTGTATGTGAGAGCAATATTTCACTTTTGATTCACATGTTGTTTTAATGCTTTTTTGAAAAGTCTGTCTATATTTTCCATCCACAATATTAGATAATGGGTCTGTATAATTATCTTACCCAATCCATACTCAGTTAAGTACTTAAATATATGGGTTTTAATTGACTGATGATGTGCATGGGTCAGGTGGTTTTCCAGCAGAATTCAATAAAACATACAAGGAGGTGCTGATACCAATCTAGGCAATCGAGAAATAAGGAACTCTCCCCAAATCATTTGTGAAGCTAATATCACATTGATACTGAAACCGGGTAAAAATCCAACAAAGAAAGAAAATAGGCAACCTCCTTGGGTCCCCTCCCACTGTGGGAGATTTTCTGTCCTCTCAATAAATCCTGCTTTCTCAAAAAAAAAGAAAGAAAGAAAGAAAAAGAAAGAGAACTACAGGCCAATATCTCTGATAAATATAGATGCAAAAATTCTCAACAAGATTTTAACAAATCTGATCCAACAACACATCTCAAAAATCATCCACCATGACCAAGTAGGCTTCATTCCCAGGATACAGGGCTGGTTCAACATCTACAAGACCATAAATGTAATTAAAATATATTAACAGATGTAAAAACAAGGAACACATGATTATATCATTAGATGCAGTAAAAGCTTTTGATAAAATCCAGCATCTCTTCTTGATAAAAACCCCTGAACACCTAGACATAAAGGGAACATACCTCAAAATAGTAAGAGTTATCTACAATAAACCCACAGTCAACATATTGCCAAATGGTCAGAAATTGGAGGCATTTCCCCTGAAAACCAGAACAAGACAAGGTTGCTCATTCTCACTCCTTCTGTTCAACATAGTGTTGGAAGTCTTAGCCAGAGCAATTAGACAAGAGAAGAAAATCAAGGGTATCCAAATAGGAAAAGAGGAAGTTAAGTTATTCCTCTTTGCTGACAATATGATCTAATACCTTGAAATCCCAAGAGAATCTGTCAAAAAACCTCCTCACACTGATAAAGGGCTTTGGCAAAGTGTCAGCATACAAAACAAATGTGCAAAGACAGTCGCATTCTTAAACACCAACAACAAACAGGCACAGAACCTAATAAAAAGCACAATCCCATTCACAACAGCCACAAAAAGAAAAAAAGAAATACCTCAGCATCTTCCTAACTAGAGATGTAAAAGACCTTTACAACAAAAACTATAAAACACTACTCAAAGAAATCAAAGAAGACACAAACAAATGGAAAAATATTCCATGCTCATGGAATGGAAGAGTCAACATTGTTAAGATGCCCACCCTACCCAAGGCAATCTACAGATTCAGTGCAATACCCATTAAATTACCAATATCATTCTTCTCAGATCTGGAAACAATACAGAAATTCAGATGGAAACATAAAAGGCCATGAACAGCCAAAATATTCTTAGCAAAAGAAACAAAGCAGGAGGTATCACACTTGTAGACTTCAAACTTTACTATAAGGCTATAATAATCAAAACAGCCTGGGACTGGTACAAGAAAAGGCACATAGACTAATGGAACAGGATAGGGTTTCTGGAAGCAAAACCTCAATTTCTCAACCAACTCATTTTCGACAAAGCCTCCACCAACAACCACCGGGGAAAGGAGAATCCATTCAGTAAATGGTGCTAGGAAAACTGGCTGACAACATGCAGCAAAATGAAACAGATCCCTACCTATCACCATACACAAAAACCAACTCTAAACGGATCAAAAACCTAAACATAAAACTTCAAACTATAAGAATCGCAGAAAACACAATAGGCACCCTTATGGAAATTGGAATAGACAACCAATTCCTGATCAAAACCCCAACTGCCCATGCATAAGAGACAAGATAAGCCGGGCTCGGTGGCTCAGCCTGTAATCCCTCACTTTGGGAGGCTGAGGTGAGTGGATTGCCTGAGCCCATGGGTTCGAGACCCGCCTGGGCAGGCAAGACTCATCTCTACAATAAATCAAAAAAAATAGCCGGGTGTGGTAGCGCGCACCTGTAATTCCAGCTAATTGGAAGGCTGAGGCAGAAGGATCGCCAGAGCCCAGCAGGTCGCGGTTGCGGTGGCTGGGAGCGGCCACTGCACTTCAGTCTGGGTGACAGAGAGAGACTCCAACTCAAAAAAAAAAAAAGAGAGATAAGATAGACAAGTAGCATCTCATCAAACTGAAAAGCTTCTGCAAAGCAAAAGAAACCATCAAGAGTGTGGGAAGACAGTCCACAGAATGGGAAAAAATATTTGCCAACTGTATATCTGACAAAGGCCTAACATCTAGGATCTACAAGGAACTCAAACATGCCAAAAGGAAAAAAACAAACAGCCCTATTAAGAAGTGGGCAAAATATATGAATAGACATTTCTCAAAAGATGACATATGAGCAGCCAGTAGACACATGAAAAAAATACTCAGCTTCACTAATCATCAAAGAAATGCAAATTAAAACCACACTGAGATACCACCTAACTATAGTCAGGATAACTGTCATTAATAACTTAAAAACAACAGATGCTGGAGAGGATGCATGGAAAAGGGAATGCTTCTACACTGTTGGTGGGAGTGTCTACTAATACACCCTCTATGGAAAACAGTCTGGAGATTTCTAAAAGATCTAAAAATTGACCTTTCATATGACCCAGCAATTCTCCTTCTGGGAATATCCCCGGAGGAACTCAAATCATTATATAAAAAAGATACCTGCATACACATGTTTATTGCAGCATTATTCACAACAGCAAAAACATGGAACCAACCACGCTGCCCATCGAAAGTGGACTGGATTAAAAAAGTGTGATACATAAAAGCAGTGGAATATTATGCAGCCATAAAGAAGGGCAAAATTATAAACTTCACAGCAACATGGATGGATTTAGAGTCTTCACACTCAGTGATCTGTCATTGAAACAAAGAACTGAGTACCACGTGTTCTCACTCATAAGTGCACCCCGAACATTTATCATAATACTATAAGAAAGGGTTTGGCAGTAGCAGGATGCTGCCAGGGGTTGGGGCACATAACATCAATCAGGGTACCTGATGTAGAATCAGGCAAAGTGGGGACCAAAGGGAGCACCCAACTTTACCTGTATGATAACCATTTATCTACCTAATCCTGAATTGTACTTCACATCTTTAAAATAAGAAAAAAAATGCCCTTTGTAGTGATAACACAAACTATAACATACCAAGAAAACAAAGTATGTAATAATTTTATGGATGAAATTATAAAACACACATAAGATTTTTTATATAGAAACAAAATAATGTATAAGCAATGTCTTAAATAACAAAAGTTAAATATATACATCATGTTAGTAAATGGATATGGTGTAATTATTAAAATGACAACTTTGTTTATACTTATCTATATATTCAGCAAAACATAAATTAAAATCTTAACAGGCTTACTGTGGAATCTGATAAAATCATTTTAAAATTCACACAAAGCATCGGAAAGCATGGAATAGCCTACTCAAGTTTGAAATAAAACAAAGTGAGGGGACTAGTCTTGCTGGAAATCAGATTTTATTTTAAAGTTATAGTAAGACAGCATGGTGTTCATAGATACAGAATAGACAAATGACACATAGTGATTCCAGAAATGGATTTACACAAAAAGGACACATACATGGAAACTTGATACTATAAAAGTTTTTTAAAAGTATAATAATAGTCTGAGATAAATGGTTGTTTTGGTGAAGACATTTTAAAAGCTATCTGTATCACACTGTAAGCAAAATAAAAACAAACAGGCAATTTATAGGAAAAGGAACAAACAGACCAATACTCAGATGAAAAAATGTTCACTCTAAATCAGAGACATGCAAATGAAGGCTACAATACAGTACCATTTGTTCCGTCAACTGTCTGCTTTTACAATGATTTTCCTCTCTTCCTTGCTCTTCTTCCTATCACATGTCAGTTCTTCAAGCTTCCAGGTAAGTTTAGCCAGTGGAAGACACTGAGAGAAGACTGGGTGATATGAAGAGGGAGAAACCAGGCACTTTCTCTTTCTACTTTGTGTACTGCAGCATCTCTGGCACCCTCCATGAGCCTCTGGAGTCTCTGAATCTCCAGCTCTCACCTCACCTCCCATGTCTCGCAGCCCCACCCATTGGTGTTAGTTTCAAACAGGTGATCCTAGTTTCTGGCACTCTTAACACCACCTCCTCCATTTGTCCTAATAGCACTGGGGTCAACATTTGCCTCCTACTATTGTGGATGTGGCTTCAATGTCCATTTTGGCTTCTCAGCAATTCTATCATTTGTCTAATCTATTACCTGCATTACATTTCCTCTGTTGAAAGACCTAGAGTGTCCCTGGCTAGAATCTGACTGACGTACCATTTCATACTCCTTGGATTGACACAAATTAAAATTAAAACACTATATGCTGACAAATATGTGGAGCAATATGAATTCCGGGAATGTAACTGACAAGACCACTTTGGAAAGAAGTAAAATTTCAGTAAAATTGGACATGGGCATTCCTATGACCTAGCAATTCCAATTTCACATCTACACACAGATACCAAAACCATACCCAACTCATACTCTCTCTCACTTTCACAAGAAGACAATTAACTCATTGAAGCATTATTTGTAAAAGCAGAAATTTATAAAACAATAAATGCTATCAACACAAGAAAATGTCATTAAAATATGCTATACTCAAAGAATAATACACTATTGAGCAGTTAAAAATAACTAGAGTTTTCTGTGTCAACATAAGTAAATAGCTAAAGCATAGTGCTGAATAAAAAAGAATGCAGAATTATATATATATACATATATATAAAATACAGTGCTGTTTATAAAGTTTTTAAAATGCCAATTCTTTTTACTCTTTAAAGACAGATTCATATATAGTAAAATTATAAAAAATATATACATATATAGGAATAATAAACTCCAAATCCAGAATAACTGTCTCACTCCATTGCCCAGGCTGGAGTGCAGTGGCATGCTCACAGCCACTTCAGCGCCGGCGTGCTGGGCTCAGGGATCCTTCTGTCTCAGCCTTCCAAGTAGCCAGAACTACAGGCGCACGCTACCACATCTGGCTAATTTTTTGATTTGTTGTAGACATGAGGTCTCACCAGGTTGCCAGACTGGTCTCGAACCTGTGGGCTCAGGCAATCCTTTCACTTCAGCCTCCCAAAGTGCTAGAATTACAGGCTTGAGCCACCGTGCCTGACATGTTTTACTTCTTAAAACTATCCTATGCAAATTTGGCAGAAATCATATCTGATAAAGCTAGGTGGAAGAAACATAGATGTTTGTTATGTAATTCATCATGCTCTTTGGTGTCTTTGAAATAGTTTTATTTAATTTTTTAAAGTACTTATCTTTCTTTAAAAAAGGACATATTACTAATTTAGAAGAGACAATAATGGATTCCTAACCATGACCCCCAAATAAATGTGGAGTAGAATTCTTGGAGAATTGGCAAAAGACTCCCTATAAGACCTACCTAATTTCCTCCAAAAAGTGGGTCATATTTTACCCACACTCACCTCCATTCATCTTCAAAAGAATACACTTCTCTATGTCCATCATCATCATCCATGTCAACCTGTTGAGATCGACTCCCAAATGAATACTGCTTCACGACACTCCACACTACTTTCTAAAACATTGTCTATCACTGCTGACCTTGCTTGTCCACCACAGTATATCCGTCTCCATGATGTGTAGTTTGTTTGCCTCAGTTGAAGTTTCTAGTCATTCGCATTTATGCTGTTTCTTGTTTTGTCTTGGGATCTCGACCAAGATACCCAGGGTCTCTCTTACCTCTGAGCACTTGCACACGAGCTCTTTTGCTGTAGAACGTGCTTATACTCAACCCCTTACTTTTCCTGTTTATTTCTTATTCCTTTAAACCTCAACTTAATTCCTTCCTCCTAGAAACCTTCCCAGATCCTTGAGACCAGCACCTCTACTTACTCTGCTATTACATTCAGCACATAATATTGTAATCACTCTCACCCACCAAACCTAAGCTCTATTCAGCCAGGAAAAGTGGCTGTATCATTTATCACACACTAACTGTCAGGCACAGAGCCTGGCATATAGTAGACATTCAATAAGTATTTCATGAATAAATGAAGGAAAGTCAAGTCAGACTAATGGCCTACCCAGTGAATTATTCCTTTTCTGATGAGAGGTATAGTTTGCATCCATGAAGTCAAGTCTCCTCAACATCTCAAAGTTTCTCAGTATCTCATTATAGATCAGTCTTCCAAGTATTTACCCAATTTTTTTTTGCAGAATTTTCACTTTAAAACATTTTAAAAACAATTTCTGGAATAAGAAATTCCATAAGACGTCTCACTATGCAAAGTTTTAGTTTGTCTGTTTGAACATTTTTCTTTCAAGTCTGATGTCTCTAAATCTAAAATATTTACAATGATAATTCTTTACCTTCTTTCTTCCTGGTAAAAGTAACATGGAAAGTGTTTTTTATTTCCATAGCACAATGAAGGAAGAAATAATGGAGACTAGGGAGAAAATTCAAGATGAAGTAATAGCACTCATGAAGGTGAAATCAGTCAGCACTCGTTAACACCACAAACTGGCATTTGTGTATTAGTGATAATCATGGATTTTGCCTCATTCTATTAGCCTTTGAGGGATTTGCCTTTGCTAAATCTAAAACAACATGCAAATGCAAGTGCAGAAAAGGGAATTCTTATTCACGGAGCCTGTTTGATAGCTCTTTCCCTACCAGTTGAGGAGATCTCTTTAGTTTGCTTTTGCAGCAGCAGCTGGAAGCAATACTTCTTGCAAGCTATCAAAAGACTTAGTAGTGTAATGTAATCCAAGAGTAAGCAGCACAAGTTATAGCAAGAGAAAAGCAACAAACCTGTTATAATCTACTGTAATTGTACCCATTTTAAACTTCATTATTTTGTGGAAAAAATATATGTGTATTTACACATAAGTGTATGAATGGATATTTTTTATCTTTATATATCATATACATTTCATTTAAATGTATTTCATTTTATACATTATATATAAAGTTGTACATTTAAATATATATTACATATTTCAGAAATAACTGTATTTTGCATTTAGTCTTTGTTAGAATGTAAGCTAATTTTTCCCCTAGGAAAATTTTCTTGACATTTTGATAATAAATTTTTTAATATTTTTAAAGGAACATTAATAAATCCCTTTTCACTTGAAGACATCTTGCTATCAGCAACTTGATCACACGTTTTTACGAAATGAAAAAAAATCACTTCATATTAAATAGTATAGCATTGGAATCAAGTAGTTTATTGCAATGATATTTGGCTTATACCGAAATTTTGGACATTTAGGAATTTCTTTATGACAAAAAATAAAGATTTTATATCTTATATTTTTCTAATCTGTGGTACCATATGAAAGAGTAACCAACATGCATTGCAGGTTCATTGATACATGTTGTGCAATAGTAATTTGTCTGATGTCTTCTACCTGATGTTTTTCTATCTGAGCAGACAACGCAGTCTCATTTTATTCCTCCCACATTAATATATGTAATTTATTGTCCAGTCTGTTGTGCAAAGATGTGGAAGGACATACTCGTGATTCTAAAAATCACTTTTCAATTGATCGATCATATCTCAGTATATATTCCATCTCTTTATTTGCTTTTCTGTGCAATTTGAATGCAAAACTTCAAGGAAAAAAAATTTTTGAAAAGTTTGCATTGGCATACGTTTTCCTTATGTCCCCTGAGAGGGGACATCTGAGTGGTTTGTTAGATTTACGATGTCCCCTCATAGGGGACCTTGAACTGCAAAGGACTACGAAAAAAGTTTTTCCTTAACTTGAAGACAGAAAGCCTTCAAGGGTTCCATGTTTTAATTTTGTAAAATGTTTAATATTTTACAAGTAAGTAAAATAGCATTTGTCCCAAGCAAGCATTGGAGATTCTTTGAAAATGCCCATCTAAGCTTGCCAACCAATATGTTTCAATATACTTATTCCTGATTTAAACACTGTTAATCCTTTACAACTTTCTTCCAAGAGGTTTAAATTGTACTTTTAAGTAGGGCTTACTACTATAAATTTCTTTTCTTTTCTTTTTTTCTTTTCTTTTTTTTTTTTTTTGAGAAAGCAGGATTTATTGAGAGAGGACAGAAAAGCTCCCACAGTGGGAGGGGACCCAAAGGGGTTGCCCTATTACTATAAATTTCAAGTAGATAAGCTTAAGTTTATGTATTAAAAATGTCTCTTGTAAATGCAGTTGCTCATACGTGTGACTAATGGCAGAATCGGGACACCAAGTTTTTCAAGTTGGACATAAGCAGAGTGTACCATGCAAATGCCCCAGTGTCATTTTTTTTTCTTTCTGAAAGCAGTGCACTAATCTCAGAAAAACATTATTCAGAGTATAGTTATATAGTATATATATATATATTATATAGTATATAGTATATATATATCGATAGTTATATAGATATATCTCCTGGCTGCAGATATATATTTAGGTCGTGAGAACTAATATAATTTGTGGACCTAAGAATTTAAAAACTTTAAATTATACCTTGTTCCCCAACCCTGCCCCCACCCACCTTCTCAAAGATCATTCCCTTCCTTTTTATCATAAAAAACAATAGGCCAATATGTCTCCTTTCAGACTCATGTTTAAGCCTATGAAGTTATGGCCTATTCCTGGAATTGTCTTACATATGATTTAGTAAAAATAACTCTCAGGCTTATTTTCTCTTAAGGTCTTAGGAGAACTATTTTGAAACTCTATGGTTTTTGAAAAATCAGAAGTAGAACACTTAAGTGTGTGCAAAGTTAGGATCCCAAGTTCTGAATCAGAAAGCTCTTTAATCAAACCTGTTTCACCAATTCTGAGCTGTGTGCTGCTCAGAAAGTTATATAACCTCTCTGTGCCTCAGTTTCTGCATAAATAGAATGTTAATAACAACAATACTTTTGGCTTAGGATTGTTGGGATGATTACCTTTAAACATCTATATAAGCTTTTAGCACAATGCCTGGTACAGCTAAGATCTCAAATGTTAGCTGCATCTGCCACTGTTATTACTATTCATTTTGTATCACAGCAAATAAACTCCTTTTGTTTTTTTCCAGTATCATCTGAGCACTCTGAAGTGACAGAACTAGACACAGAGAAAAACAACCAAATACCACCTTATATTAATATAGTAGGTTCTAGTTAACGGCTTTGCTCTAACCTGAGCACATTTTAAGCCTGCTGAGGTTTTGCAAGCAAAATAAAGTCATATTTCATCAGTCAGATTTCTTAGTTGCAAGAAAACAACAACAAAATAGATTCTGGATGATAGAAGCAGAATAAGAATGTATGGGTTGCATGTTGTGGAACTCATTGAGGATCATGAGGAAGGCCTGAAAAACTAGGCTCTGAACAAAGCCTGGCACATGGGATCTGGATGCCTGACAAGAAAGAGCACATTGCCCTTACTTCCTGGCCTGCACCTCTGTGTCATGTCACTGCCCCAGATTCTGGGCCACAGCCCTGATGCCCCTGAAAATATGGCACTGCCAGTACTGCTGCTGCTGTCCGCAAGAATTCCTCTATGTTAATCATTCTTTATGGCTTTAGTAAACCTCTGTTGTAGAGCCTACTCTTCTCCTGGGATACCAGATGACCAACCGAGAACTTTATAATTATAAAGTATGCAAACCACTCAACTGTTCCCATACAACCCAAACCTATAATGACTCCTATGACCAGTGGTGACCAGCCAGCTTCACTTGTAAGGAGTCACTAATTACTTGAAAACTTCAAGGTACCCAACTCCAATTGTTCTACTTCTGAATGTATCCTCTTATCTAACACAGAAGTGGGAAAAATTTTTAAATTTGTTTTCTTAATTCATCTTGAGATAATAAATTAGTAATACATTAAGATAAATGGTTTTAATTTATTATTTGTTTCATTTTGAGAGAGGAACATAAAATCAGCAGTTTCATGGAAAACCCCCATAAGCTCAGGAAAAGGGCCTTGGGTCTGATAGAGATTTCATTTTTCTGTCTTTTATTTTCACACTTTGTGAAATTGTGTTTAAATATGCTTCCAAAAATATGCTTCTAATGCAGTAAATTTCTTCTTAACTTGCCTATTTAGAGGAGAGTGACAGGCATCACCTAGTTCATATGCTGAATTCTACAATTCTAGCAACTGTCACTGGCTTTCTTTATTGAAAATAATCAATGGCTTTGACACATAGAAAGGGGAGGATATAGTGGCATATTTTGATGCATCTTGACAGCATGTCTCAGAGTGGCTGTCGCTGTCAGTTTCTGCCCTTTGATTTTTTTTTTTTTCTAACCAGAACCCAAGGGAAAGTTCTTAGAGTCGTTAACATTGAAACTCTCCAAATCTAAAGGACAATGAATATCTAGAACTTGCCTGATTTTCATCTACTGATGAATTTTATATTCTAACTCTTAATTTTAACCTGCTGTATTTTCAATAGAGTTGTAAAATTTGGAGACTTATTTGGACTTGGGGGAATGTTTCCTTGGCAATAAAAAATGCTTAGATTGACAACTACGCACCAGCCACACTTTATTCTTGGTTCTTTTATGTGATTCCAAATAATTTTAAAAGCTTATTAGTAGATGTTATGCAATATTAAAATCTTCTGGCTATAAGAGAGAGTTAAAGTGCAAGGGGCATTTCCATTTTTATTCTCTACTATACCTAGAATTTCCTTACACAAGAGACTTTTCTTTTTATATAGAAAAACGAGCGTCATATTGGCAACTTGTCCACACTTAAACTACCCTTCTTTCCTCACAGCAGAAAATGATCTGTTGTGCTAAATAATTTGAAATACCATTTTGTTAATAGATAATGAAAATGTGTAGCTAATGGGCCTCCTGAGACTTTAAGTTAAAGCTTCATGCTGTCATTTAAATAACTACCTCAGCCGAGGCAGTTGCCAATGCAGGGGAATGATTCTGAATCCCAATTCACGGACAGGTGGAACTTCAATGACTATCCTCCAAATTGAGTTAACTTGGATTCTATGTAAGACAGAGACACCCTCAAACCATGATAGGAACTCCTACTTCTCCTAGTTGTGATCATGGATGTAAATCAAGACAAAATATAAGATTAGCAAAGAAAATGGAGTGTCTTCCCAAGACCAGTCATTGCTTCCAGCCTTTGCATAGGGTTTATTGTCCAGCTGGGTTGATGGCAGTACCTCGGCTTCCTTGCTTAACGCCTCCTGATAACTTGCCTGATACCTCAAAGAGTTCCTTAAAATATTCCTAAGCTTTTGGCATCCCTTCCTGTCTTGGGCCTCATGAATAAAACATTTATCCAGTCAGCAGCTTTGGCAGAGAAGAAAAGCCAAGTTCCATCCATCAATGTCAAGAGCTGAATTACCCAATTGTAGATCCTTTAATAACTCTGTTTTTCTATGGTTATGTTGGTACATAGTCAAATACTGCCAGAAGCTGGTTTGTAGGTAAATATTCATTTTCTACCCAGGTAATAGGCCACCATCTTGTGAAAGTGATGAAAAGCCATGGTAATTCAACTGTTTCATGTTTTTCCATTAGCAATCTATATTAATTTACTAGGGTTGCTGTAACAAAATGCCGCAAACTGGGTGCTTAAACATAAATTTGTTGTCTCACAGTTCTGGAGGCTACAAGTTTGAGATGAAGGTGTTGGCAGGGTTGGTTTCCTCTGAGGACTGTGAGGAGAATCTGTTCTGTGTCTCTTACCTAGCTGCTAGTGGTTAATTTGGCAATCATTGGTGTTCTTTGGCTTGTAGAAGCTTCACATTGATCTCTGCCTTCATCTTCACATGGCGTATTCTGTACTGTGTCTGTGTCCACATTTTTTCATCAAATAAGGGGACTATTCATATTAGATTGTCGTACACCCTACTCCAGTATAACTTCAGTGTAATCAGTTACATCTATAACAACATGGCTTGATTTCCAAATAAGGTCATATTCTGAGGTACTAGGCGCTAGAACGTCAATACAGAAATGTTTGTAGGACATAATTCAACCCATAACACAATCTTTTCCATCTTTTTCAAAATGTATTTTTTTCCTATTGGTTGCATGAAGATTAACCAAACTTACTCATAAAAGACTAAAAAGGATATGTTTCTCTTAAACAGACCAAATAGAGCCTGGGCTTCATATGTAATCTGACTTACCATATGAATAAATTTAATATCATGCCATTTTGTGGTGCATTTAATAAATAAAGTAATTTTGGCAGAGTATAAAGTTAATGCTATTGGCATTTGATGAGTAGGTTCTTCTACTTGACTACGTTGAAACTATAGAAAAAAGAGGCTAAAGAAAAAATTTATCAAGTAACATTTCAAAACTCCATATTTAAATATACAGAAAATATCATTTCTTTTCAAATTTCTATAGAATTATTTAAAACTAAAAAGTTGCCAGGATTGGGGGTTGGAGTTGTTTTAAAAAAAAGAAAGCACTAATATTTTTATAAAAATTCATAGGACCCAAACAATTATTGATAATTCCATATAGTTTTACTAGCTACTGAGCAGAGGTATTACCATATTGTCTGATTTCATTATTGGCCAGTTCTCCTCTGAATACTCAAGTATATACAAAAAAAAATATGTCCTCAATAAACACAGATAAACCATCTTGATCCTAAAAATAAAGTTGACTCATGATGAAGACAATTAACCTCTATATGTTTTAATTTTATATATTACCTCTAAAGAAAAATTTCCTAGTTTAATCAGAATAAAAATATACTTCTGCTAGACTCCTTCATGACATTAATCTCATAAATGTGGATTTTTTCACGTACCTACAAAGTAAATATATATGGTGAGTATATCATTACAAATTTGAGATGCATTATGATGGGCTCCTGTATAGAAAGAGAAATACTATACAATTTGGTCCAATAAAATTGAAGGAAAAAAATATCTGGTTTCATATAGGCAAAGCAACTGGCTGTAGAGTTCACTTCCCTTGGGGTTATGTTGTCTCAGTGTATAGGTAGCCAAAATCAATGTTTTAAATCAATGTTATTCTTCATTCCTTTTAGTTCTCAGGTATTAAGCATCCCTGTTATACATACATATACACACACACACACACACACACACACACACACACACACACACACACACAAGAGAAAGACAGAGAGAGAGAGAGAGGGAGGGAGGGAGGGAGGGAGGGGGGAGAGGGGGGGAGAGAGAGAGAGAGAGAGAGAGAGAGAGAGAGAGAGAGACAAGAACCACAGGCTTCCTTTATAAAGAATACCAAATCCAAATCCAAACAAATTGTTTTGACTAGCCTTCGCTTCCGTCATTTTCTCCTAATTCAAACAAAGTTACTAGAAAAGTAAAATCCATCTACAATATAATCTCTTTCTATACCTTCCTGCCCTGGATTTTATTAATGAAGCACCTTAAGAATTTGTATGATTGTTCATTCTGCTCTGAAGACCTATCTATCAACATCAGCTTGTAAACACCCCAGAGCCTCTTCAGACTGACCTGCCATCTTACCCATAATGCTGTTGGTAGAATCACCAGGAGATAATTTTTATAGTTGATTTTGTAATATTCTTTTAAGAATCATCATCTCCTTATATAATATTTGTTTTCAACATCACAAAACACCCTTTCAGAAGATTATTTGATTAACTCTTTCCCATTGAAAATCATATTTGATATAGACAATAGAGTAAGCCTAAATTCAAATGACACATTTGTCCATTAGAGGTGTAAAATATAGGAGGCAATACAATTCATCAATTACTTCAAAGATACTCTTTAATTTTGCATGCTTTTTAGTTAGATTCAAAGTATACATCTGGGATACAGAAAAGAACAATGAGAAAGAATAATCTTCACGGAATGCTCAGGGATTATTTTCTTGCTTGGTTAGGGTTTCATTTTCAGACCCCTTTTCTGATAACTGATGACCTTTTTCTGAAGAACCTTCCTGTTTGTACTATCTTCAACATTGTGACATTTTTATGTGTGTATTTTAATGCATCATTAACTTCATCACCACACAATTTCCTCAGGAAGCAACAGTTGAAGTCCCGGTTCTTGGAGTGAACTTATTGAAAAATAAAATATTTAATTGCCTCATTTTCCAAGAATTGCTGTTGCTATTGTTCTACAGGAGATGGAGCAGTAGGGATTTTGCTAAATCTTATTACTAGTCAAATTGCATATTGCATCCCCCTTCTCTAGGAGCTAGATCAGGGTTTCTGGAGATCACAGAGAGAGTTCTACACATAGGTTGATATACAGTGCCTGTATTGTAACCTGCTGCGTGTGCCAGAGGGGAAGGAGCTCTCCAGACAGGCACCTGGGAGTCCTGGGAAGATGGCCTATGCGGAGGTGTGAACCTCCCAGGTTCAAAGGCCCCAGTGTCCTGACCCCAGAAGGTAGACTCAGAAAAGCTGGGCACTCAAAAATCTGATCAGAGACCAGGAAACACCTCATGAATAGATACTCACCTTCCTAGAGATGCTTCCATAAAGTCTAGAATGGAAAGAAATTTTGCAGATAAAGACAAAAACAAACACAAGCAAAGAAGTTTCCATGGATCATTGTTACCCACAATCAGATATAGTATGTCAGGACCCTATACCATAAGTACCATTAATAAAAGCTAAATGCACTCTTTTCAGCATCTCCCAGCTCCATTCTGAGGGCAAGGAGAATAGGCCTATTGTTACCACTGAGAAAGTGTTATAATATAAATTGGAAGAGAGTCCAGATGCAAAGAAAGGAAACAGCCTGGTGAGGGTGACCTGGTAGTGACTGGGGTAAAGGAAAGTCAATCTCTTAGTAGCCATCACTGCTCCACATCCCTCAGAATTCTGTGCCTGGGGAAGGGCTATGGAAAAACTTAGTTTTTTCCCACCTAGTGTCTTTGTGCTGGTCCCTGCGTCCAAATCGTGGTTTTTCTGTCTTTCACAGGCCTGGCTCCACCTCAGGCATCAGATTTCAGCTCAAATGTCAGCTCCTCAGAAGGGTCTTTTCTCATTGCCCCATCAAAGCAGCTTATCTCTCCTACTGCTTATCCCAGCAACCCTGCCCTTGTCCGGCATGGAGGCTACCACATCTTCTGCTTGTCTTATTATAATCTGCTTTTACACTGGGCTGAATGACCATGAAAGCAGGAACTGGGCAACCCCCTCGGGTCCCCTCCCACAGTGGGAGATTTCTGTCCTCTTAATAAATCCCGCTTTCTAAAAAAAAAAAAAAAAAAAAAAAAATCACCAGGACAATGCCTAGCACATAGTAGATGCCCAAGAAAGTTTGGCTGAATGAATGTGTTCTAGAATAGCATTTTCCAATCGAACTTTCTGGAACAATAGAAATGTTCTATATTACATGCTATCTAATATTGTAGCCACTAGTTACATGTGGCTACTGAGCACTTGAAATCTGGCTGGTACGAATGAGGAGCTAAAATTTAAATTAAATTAAATATTCGTTCAGGTAAGTTTAAGCTTAAATAGTCATTAGTTACCATATTGGAGAGTGCAGTTTTAGGACAATCCTCTTAGTCCTCAGAAAGGTACACAGCTATTCTCAAAGAGCTAATCTGACTCAAAGAGAAGAAGCTACCCTGAACCTGAGTATGGAAGTTTTGTGAGTTATTCACAGTCATGCTTGCGCAGTCTGAAAATTACTATTATTAACCTTAATAATACTTTTCTTGAGTGTTGAGTATGGCATATATTATGAAATCAGATAATTTGGACCATATTTCCAATAAAATAAGTTTTATTTTTCGACTTCATTTTGTTGATGATTTCTGCATACACACAAAACTCAAACATCTGTAAAAAGAATAAAACAGGTAATAACTTAAATAAGTTATATCATGAGTGTCTGTTTAACCAAAATATCAAAATTTCAGAAAAGTTGTCTTCTCATTGATTCAGAAAAGTTGTCTTTGAGGACAGAGGCTGTGCTTGCTAGTTCGATGTGCGTTTATCTCCAGGGACCTGGGACAGTGCACTCAACAAATATTTTCTGAATGCATAAGTAAATATCATGGTCATTCTGTTCAGTTACTCAGGTTTATTTATTTTTCTTATTTTCTTTTCCCATTCACTGAACTTATGTTGTCATCTGAAGAAGTAAATGTGGGTGGGTGGCAAAAGGCAGGTTACAGAATAAAAGGTCCTTTTTCTCCCCCAAATACTCAAACTGTCTAGATAGAACAGCCCAAGCAATAGCTAGTATCAACAGAGTAGGAGAGACACAGGCTTAGGTGAATTTCAGATTCTATGTCCCAGCACCAAAGGGGTTAGAGTGACAAGAAAAGAAGCACTGACTGGGGTTACTTTTACCCAGATGCCAACAGAAACAGCCAACTAGTTGACCCCAAAGTCTTATACTCAAAACAGTACCATCATGGGAACGCCCAGGAAGACAAAAATAGGACACCATGTAATTGGCAAATAAGTCATCTTTGTAAACCTGATGTGAATTCAGTTACACTTGAGGTGTGCAATTCTCTCTCAAAAAAACCCAGGTCTCATCACCTCTTTTCATGTATAAGGCAGAGAATTGTACTACTTTTCCTTTTCTTAATTTCATCTCCTACCTTACAAATGGATCCAAATAGAGTTTGTTCTTTTTTTTTTTTTTTGAGTTGGAGTCTCACTCTGTCGCCCAGACTGGAGTGCAGTGGCCGCTCTGGGCCACCGCAGCCTCGACCTGCTGGGCTCCGGCGATCCTTCCGCCTCAGCCTTCCAAGTAGCTGGAACTACAGGCGCACGCTACCACACCTGGCTA
>CAUYQG010085079.1:0-11908 GCA_963574415.1 Tarsius wallacei | reverse complement strand
CCTCCTGCCCCAGGGCTGCTTCCCGGCTCTCCTGGCCTTTTCGTCCTCACTCACACCTGGGGCCTCTTTGATCCCCCCACCCCAAGGCCTTTACTGCCCCCTGCTCCAGCCCCGCCCTGCTCAGAGTGGGCCCCGCTCACAACCAGCTCCCTGCTTGTCTCTGCTGCCACTCCGACAAACTTCTGACCAGGCCTGTGTCCCCGGAGTGAGCCATAATCCCCTCTGAGCCTCCCAAGGGCTGTGCTCTAAATCCCCCCCGGCATAGATGAGGAACATGACACGGTCCCTGCCTCAAGGCAGCAGTTGAATGTGAACTTGAACTTGATTCCGTTTTTGGTGTGGGTGGGGCAGTTGCCATCAGGAGATGAGGAGTCAGAGCTTGAGGGGGAGAGAAATGAGGCTGCCCCTGGACCACCCAGTAGGGAGGGAAGCCCTGGGGGAGTGGGCAGAAGACAAGGTCAGCAGGTGCTGGGCAGGTGGAAGGGCAGGCAGCTGTGGGGTCGCAGGGGTGCCCTGGGTCTGTTTCCGGGTGGGGCCGTGTCGCTGGGTGGTGACGGCCCGGGGCGTGGCCAGGGGAGTGGGAGGCCAGAGCTAGGTGGAGGCCAAGTGTTGGAGCTGACCCAAGAAGGGGCTGTGTGTGCCCGCGCGCTGGGACAAGGGTGCTGGGACAAGGGCGTTGGGTGGCCCCGTGGGGACTCTGAAGCCACCTGAGTAAGGACAGGCTTGTAGAGGTGAGACAGGAGGAGATGGCATGCCACTCCCAGGTGCCTGGAGCTGGAGGAGGAGTGAAGGGGCCACCGGGCAGAGGTGTCTCTGGGTCTGGAAAGAGGCTGGCAGGGTGACCAGTCACGTCTCGGCGAGTTTGGGAACAGGCTCCACCTGCTGCGTGTGAGGGGCAGCGTCTTGTGTCCAGGTGAACGTCAGAGGTCCTGGTGGAAGATTGTGGAGGGGCCACACTCCCCCACCCCTGCTCCCTCCCAGGCCTTGCATAAGAAATCAGACCTTGACTTAGAACAATAAGTTGTTTGCCCATCTGGTGAACAGGCTGGTCAGTATGACGAGTGAAACATGGAGATGTGGATTTCTGACCCCGTCAATTAGTAGAATGACTATCACTTATGGGGAGCACTTGTGTGTTCCAGGCTCTGCGCTGGGAGCCCTCTGTCCAGTTTTTTTCTTTCTCCCCAAAACATTAACCGAAGGTGTAAGAGGGAAAGATTGCCCCTCCACCCTTCTAGCCTTGATGGCTGGATCTATACAACCAACTGACAACAGGCAGAATGGCAGGAGGCATGGTATACAAATGCATTAATGTTTAATATCACACATGGGGCATCACAGGAAAAAGTAAAAGTGAGTACTCAAAAAGGTGGTGCGATCTGAGAGCATATACACAGTCCCATCATAATAGGAGCAGGTAGTGATGTCGAGGAGAGTGAATGCTTGGAGGACAGATGGGTGGGCCCTTGGGGGAACAGACGCCAGGTGTGGGAGTTTGTGACAATTCGTAGTGTGGTGTCTACTTCTAGTCTCCCCTCCTGGGGTGGGAGGGGCCTTCTCTGCTTGATAAGACTCCCAGGGAGGGGATTTAGGACTCCGAGTTCCATGTGGAGGATCCACCTTTGGGCAGATGGGCAGATGGGGCTGGGGAAGAGGGTACAGGGAAAGCCCCTCCTTGCATTGGCTGTTATTCAAGTGCCTTCAGCTCAAAATAACCAGTACGCCAAAGCAGCATATTTCAGGGTGACAGCTTCTGAATTCCTCCAAAGGCAATGACGTTTCCTACTTACAGATGAAAAATATGCAGCTCAGTGGAAACTTTCTTCTCCAAAGTCACACATCCAAGATGACTGAGCTGGGGTTCAAGGCAGGCCTCCCCAGTGCCAAGCCCATGTGCGCTCTCCATGTGGGCAGGATTTGCTTCCCTGGGTTAGTGGAAATTTTGGGGAAGGACAGGCTTGTAGAGGTGTGACAGGAGGAGATGGCATGCCTCTCCTTTACAGTAGCACAGGTCAGCACAGCCCGGCCACTTCGTTGGTTCCTGGACTCACACAGAGAACTTGGAAAGATGGTTTTATGCCACCATGGTATATGTGTGACTGTTGTGATGACTGTGTTTGTGTCCTCATGCTGTTGTTGGTATTGCCTATTACGAAGTTGAAGGCAGCACAATCAACCCCGCCCACCTGTTATCTCTCCTGCCTGTCACTGCTGGGAGAAAGACATATCAGGCTATCGTTTGTCTGGGGGATGTCTCTGGGCCAAGGGCCAACCTCCTTGTGGAAATAGTCATCATCCTTTTCATGACCCTTGTAAATCGAATGGCTCTAGCAGAATTATCCCGTGGAAAGGGTCCTGTTCTCTCCAGCACGAATGCCAGATTTTGGGGAGCAATTGCCTCAGTTTGAAGGAACCACCTTCTGGAGAGCGGTACGCAGTCGGACGAGGTGGCTAAGGAGAGTTGTTCCAGCTCTGTCACAGACTGTTCGTGGTTTCAGGCAGGCTCTCCTCTACACCATAGTGTTTCACCTGGAGAGTGGAGCTAAGAGCACCTGCCTCAGGGTGTCAGAGGGTTAAAGGAATTGGCCCCTGGCAAACTCTCAGCACAGCACCTGAAACATGGTGGCTGTCACTACAAGCACTGGTGCATCCACTGCTATGTTCGCTCAACTTGAATACTGAATGCAAGCAACTCCTCAAAGTCAATGGCAGTGACTTGGTAGCTCTTCAATCAGTTGTGTATAATATGCGTATGTCCTCAACACAGAGCTTTCTTTGGGGATGGCACGTTTTGGAGGGCTCAGCTCTTGGGTATACGATGCACTAGGTAAGCGCTGGATGTGACAAGGTGGATTGCTTCTTTTCTAATAGAGTCCCCTCTTTGTCCACCTCTCTGGGCTTTTTGCAGGAGGAATTTGATGGGACCCTGAGAGAAGAGCTTGTGGCTGGAGCACTCCACAACCTGGGGCGCTCGGGCTCTGGGACCGAGCAGGTCTACCTCAACCTGACCTTATCAGTGAGTATGAACTGTCACGATTGGCTGCCACAGCTTGACCCTGGCTAGACATACTCATTTTCTTGGTACTCATAGCTTTTGTGGTGGTAGCAAATCTCAGAGCCTTGCGTTTGATGGGGACCAGCGATACGAGATACTTTTGTAAATATTAGACTTCAAAGAGCCCTGGCCAGTCCAGAAATCAGCCCCAAAATGCCTTTGTTTTCATTCCCTTCACACTCTGCTTCTTTCATCTTAAGTCATCTATATTATAGTAATCAATGCCTTCTTTCCAGGAGGTTGAATTTGATTCTGTAAAACCAATCAAAGACTCTTTAAGAATGTTCTCTCTGATCAGTGGAAGCAGCACTAAAATGTATATCTGAATCCAAGGGAACGAAGTATTTTGATATTGACTTTCCCCCCTAAGTATGTCAAGAAATAAGTAGCTTTGAGCTATGTCTTACTTTCCAAAAGCTACCTATCATTAAAGAAAAAGATCTATTGTTATTCATCAGTTTTCAAGGTTTCAATACTAGTCACAGAGCAGCACAAAATTCTGGCTCTAATTTTATCCTAAGAAGCTGTAAGAGCAGACTGCTCAGAGTGTGTCAGCCTTTTTCCTTGTTTCATTTCTCTGTAGACCTAGAAAACAACTTAACTCTTTTTGCTTTCTTATACTGTAAAGCATTCAACATTCCTTAGCGATCCACAGAGTAAATTGAGATACATGGGTGGAAAAAAGCACTCTGAGATTTCACTGTAGCACCATGATTTGGCCCAAGTGTATGTATCTTACTGTAAGACTGTTCTGTCTTGAATTGAATTAGTAAACTGTTCCCGAAGTGCTAAGTTAATTAAATTAGTAAACTGTTCCCGAAGTGCTAAGCTGTTTCACCTGTGCTGGCTCCATGGCATGACCTTCAAGGTCAGCATATTAAGACTGTAATCTTTTTCTATTTTCACTTTATAACATCTTATAGATGACTCAGCCAGTCATGCAATAACAGACAGAGAGGGCCCTGTGTGCATTGCTCTGTGTGAGATGCTAGGATTGGTATACCATTCCAGCAGCCAGTGCATTCTAACACAGGCGCCTTTCAATCAATATTCTACTTATGTGTGTAGTGCCTTGCCTTAAATTGATCTCCCCAAAATGCAATCCTTTAAATCTTATTTCAGTTAGATGGACTGGAGCTTAATTTATTTTACCACTGACCTCCTTACATTGGAGATATTACATGTTGAATTACTTTGCCTTAATAACCTGTCTTACCAAATACGCTTTTTTAGGTCACCTGGCTGAGTGATATTTTTCCCTTTATATGTTACTTACGTTACATGTAATTTTTTTACTTTCTCTCTTCACATGTGTACATATTTTCTCTCTACCAAAGTCATACATGTCTTCAGGGCATGTACACCTCTGTTCTGTTGTCGTGTTTCCCGTTGTGCCAAGCACAATGCTTTGTATGTGTTAGGTTTTCAGTAAGTGCTGACTCATGCCTGTTCCAGCGGCCTTCATTGAGCCATTGTCATTATTCCATGTGACAGCTTGCTCATGACTCTTCATTGGTTGACTCTTTTGTGTGACTCTAACTTCATGGCGTAAACCAATCATATAAGTATTTGTTCCCTGGAACCAAACTCCCCATCCTCACTTGAAGTTCACTGGAAGGAAGATTTCGTGAAAAGGAATTTGGATGAGGCCTCGGGGCACCTGGATGCTGCTTCTCTGTCACTCATGGCTCATTGGCTCATGGCTCCAGGCTCCTGGACACCTCTCTGAGCCTGACACTCCTCACCTCTGAGCTGGGAGTCACATGCCCCCCAGATTTCACAGTGTCGGACCAGATGAGGCTATTGTGAAAGCGCTTTGAAACGAACCCTGTGAAAGTGTGGGTAGTATTGTTATGACTGATCCCTGATCAGGTGTGAACTCTGTTTAAAACTTCATTTAAATTCTAGGCATTTGCTTTTTCTTGTCTTCTACCAGATAAAGGCCTTGTCTTTATTGCTATTATGTGTGTATGGTTTTTTAAAAAATATAAAACCCTGCTCCCGCAGTCTCCATGAACATTGCTTTAATTGACTTTTTCATGTTGTGTTCACTCCTAACAACACTAATTTCCTAAACTATTATTTTCTTCAAATGGATGCATTTTTGTGTTGGGATCTGTCGTCTGTTTTAAGAGCCTATTAGTAGTAGGCTTCAGATTTTGTTCTCACTTCTCCTATACTTTTGAAGAAATTCTGGGTTTCTTTCTCTGAACTATCGTTTCCAGATGTTGCAAGAATGCTAAGTTAAAGCCATAGTGAAATATTTTACCTTTTCTTTTCTCAGGGTTGTGATTTAATTGATATTAGCATTCTCTGTGAATATGTTCACCTGCAGAAGTTGGATCTTTCGGTAAATAAAATTGAAGGTATGTAATTGTCATTTTAGATCAATCACTGAATTATGTCAAAATTTAAACATTGCAGTATGTAACATAGTTTAATACTAACAAACTTGATAAAGTAATTTGAAGATCAATTTACATATTGATCCTTTACTTTTCATGCAAAAAAGCCACCAATGAATAATGGGAGAGGAAAAGGCACAGTCTGATATATATATATGCACAAATGCTGTGAGTTAGAGTTATATATATATATATATTCTTTTTTTTGAGTTAGAGTCTCACTGTGCCACCCACCTGCTGGGCTCAGGTGATCCTTCCAGCTCAGCTAGAACTACAGGCGTGCACTACCATGCCCAGCTTATTTTTTAATTTACTGTAGAGATGAGGTTTCACCAAGTTGCCCAGTCTGGTCCTGAACGCCTGAGCTCAGGCAGTCCTCTTGCCTCAGCCTCCTAGAGTGCTGGGATGACAGGCTTGAGCCACCGTGCCCAGCCAACACAGTCTGTAATATTATGATGGGTTGAGATGCACCCCGTGGAATTTAAGAGCATGAGATGGAATGTTTGTTTAATTTTTCCCTTTTGAGAGATCAGTCATGACTTCTTCAATATTTCCTGAATGTTTGTTGATTCCTTTTATTTCCCTTGATTAGTTATGCACTGCAGATGAATTAGTCTTATTTTTCCTTAAATGGATTCTTTTTTTATTTTGCTTTTTGCATTTTAAACCTGGTTAGCTCTTCTGTTCTTATTTTTTGAGTACCAGGGGTTCACAAGTTTATTTTCCCCCTCTTTTTGCTGTTTGTATTTATCTAGTTGATTCTTTCAACTCTAAGTCACAGCATTTGTAATTCCATATGATGTATTTGTTATGACACCTTGTTCACATTTAATGAAATTAGTCCTACACTCATCATATTTTCTTCAAAGCTTGATTCTTGTTTCTAATTTTCTGATCTTATTTGAAGTTGACAGTGTTCCATTTTTTCCTTTAGACTTCTAGGGAAGTAAGCAAATCATTACTTCTGACCTGCTTTCTTCTCTAATAATTTTTTTACTTCTTTTGTGAGCCTTTTTTAATGACAGTTAAGCATTGCTGATATGGTCTTCCCTCTTTGAGTTTTCTGATTACCCTCCATATGACTCTAATAATTAAAATTCACTCTTTTCACGGTAAAGAAATATTCTAGCCTGTTTTTATTCTGAAAATGCTACTGTTTTTGAAAGACTCTAATTGTTTCTTGTTTTATAAATCTCTATTATGGAAAGTTACAAACATGTGCACAAATAGAGAGAATACTGGAATAGAGATTTGGGTTCAGCAGTTATCCACCCCACCCCCCACCCCGGCCTATCTCCCTGCCTCCCTTCCCCCTCAGGGTCATTTAAAAGCAAATCTCAGATTGTCACCTCATCAGAAAGCCCTTTTTGCACCTCCAAGACTGGTTTTGTTGACTGGATAAAGAATGTCTGAGTGGTGGGATGCTCTGACAGTGCCAGTGACAGACTGCCCCTCCCCCCACTCTTGAGTCCTAATCAGGAAGTCCAGTTAAGACGGAAGGTTCCTCATCAGCCGGACTGGGCAGCAGTCTCCTTGCATGGCCATTTCATTAATCCATCAAGTGTGTGAGAGCCCACTGTGTGGGTACGGTGTATTTTCTTTTTGTGATGACAGCCTTATTGATGTTCTGAAGAACAAATTTCAGATGCCATCGAGGTCACTGGCAGGAGGATGTTAAACACAGATTGCTTCCCTCCCCTTTCCCCCAGAGTGTCTGGTTTGTAGGACTGGGTGGGGTGTGAGGATTTGCACTTTAAGTAAGCTCCTGGGTGAGACTGAGGCTGCTGGACCAGGACACACCTTGAGAACCTCTGTCGGACACAGGGCGCTTCTGCCACCTGGTGGACGAGGAGGGCAGTGCACTGAGCAGGGATGCCCAGCCTGCCCAAGTTCAGGTCCAGCAGCCCAGACTAGGGATTGGTAGGATGATTTGCAACATCGGCCATCTTCAGAGCGTGAGATGCTGTCGCCTCTGTCTCTAGCTCAGGACTAACTGCTGTTTCTGCCTCAAGATGGATCTCTATGGCACCAGCATTTACCAGCACAGAATGATCAGGGGCATCCGAGGGGAAGTTAATAGTTGAGACCATTCCTGACAGACCTGAAGCTGGGCTCAGGAAGGACAGTTGATGCAAAGTGTAAAGCAATCGTGCTTTCTCGTAGGTTTCCTCCAACAGGCAGCCTGCCTTGATCTGCTCGTTAATTTCCACCAAAGTGTTCTTGTCTCAATGTATTGTCTCTCCTAGAACTATTTACATTTACAAACGAAGGGTATGGCTTAGTCCAGAGAAATAAAGTAAACATTGGTGGGAATTTCCAGGCATTAGTGGTCTCGGAGGGGAGATGCCAGGAGGTCCCTCACACCGTCTGTCTGCCCACCCCGTGAAAGGCCCCACTGCTGGTCCGGGATGTTTTCCTTCTCCTAGTCGGCTGTGTCTGTCACCTTGTGAAAGACAGATGTGCTTGCTTGGCCTTGGGTGTGGAGCCCGGATCTCCCACCAGGGGCCATCCCCAAGAGGTTATAACTGCTCATTCTATGATCTAGAAAGAGAAGAGTGAGGGAAACACTGTTCCTGTTACTGTTTTCAGTAGAGACATGAGCTGCTGGTAGTAACAGGGCTGTGACCCTTGTGTGATTCTTCCTGATCCCTGCCTTAATTCATTCTGTGACCCCACGTCTGTCGGTATAAAGCGGCAGAGAAAGGCAGCACAGTAGCTCACAGCTTTTATGTTTCACATGTAATTTTACCAGCAGTGTCCTTTATGAGCACAGCAGTCCTTTACTTAGTATTCCAGATTCAAAATATTTGCTTGGGATAAAATGCAAAACTCAGACATACTTTTGAACCAATCCAGAGTCAAAGCAAAATAGCAGCAATGATTTCAATCACATCAAATAATTAATGAGATTTAGCATTAAGTCCAATGGAAACAAAATTTAATTTACAACAAAGAGAGTTTCTTAATTGTGGCATTTCCATTCTTTATGCAAGATCTAATTTAGTTATTTAGGGGCTAATTATCAAGAGGATTATCTGAGGCTTCTCATCCTTTCCTTGAAGCCGGCAAGTTTTGAGACTTGTGATTGTCAGCAGATTGTGGGAGGGCTGGGGGACGGGAGAGGCTGCGGTGTTCCTGGCTGCCCTGGAGCTCAGGGGTGAGGAGGCTTTAAATTATGGGGTCGGAGAGTTTTCCACACTTATTGGCAGATTTCACACACTCCTGATGGTATTCGTTTCACTCTTCTGGAATAATTAAGATGTGCTCTGCCTTTGTCTGGTTATCTTATTGGTGTACCTTATTCTGTATCTGTTTCCCCGCAGATTTGTCTTGTGTGAGCTACATGCCTTATCTTCTAGAACTCAATGCTTCTCAAAACAAGCTGACGACATTCTTCAATTTTGAGCCACCCAAAAATCTCAAGGTAGACTTCATCAATACACTAATTACATGTTAAGTGGTTTTCAGAGTGTACTAAATAAGCATAACAGCCATAAAATAGAAGATTCAGAGAGAATAAGACATAGGGGAAAGGAGTGTAAGTGTCTGAAATGAAATAAACAGCAGGCTCTGTGTCTCATTTGTTTTGGAGCAGGCAGGTGGTCTGTCAGTGTGTGGTCTTTTTGGGAAGCTTTGCTCAAGCCTGGTTTTCAAACCGAGGGACTTCCAGTCTCTTCTGCTCTTCATCTGAATAGTTCTCACTGCATTTGTGTGTGTGTGTGTTAGCAGAATGTTTCTAGACAAATTTCATTTAAATAAGTACATTTTATTGAGTATATTTGAGATATACAGCATGATGTTGTAGGACATATAGCAGAGTGTTTCTATTTAAAAAATTTAATGTCTGAAAAATTTGTCAACATTTTCAGGGGCTCAGACTTTGCCTGTATTTATTCAGCTTTACTTGCTAAGAAAATAATGTTTTCCAGTCTCCATTCTTCCTCTCTGCATGTGGCTTTTGCATTTCTGAAGCAGAAGTAAACCGCCTGCAAACAGTGGTGGACAGATCGCTTTGCTGTGCCCTGTAGCCAGCCATGCATCTCCTGCTTAGATGTGTGCCCTCGTCACCAGTGGTCCTTGTAAAGAGGAGGCTGTGACCCAACGGGTCTGAGTGGGACCTGAGACCAGTGATCATTGCCACTGGCCTGTGTGCCACACTTAGTGGCGAGGTCACAGAGAAGTGGTTCCCAGACTTCACACACTGGAATCCCTGGAGCATCCGTGAGAACGCTGGTGCCTAGATCCCACCCCAGAGATTCTGGTCTTGGTGATCTGAGGAAAGGCCTGGGCTTTGGACCTTTTAAAAGATCCCCAGGGTGCTCCCATGTGCTGACGATGTGGGAACCATTGCCACAAAGTGTGTGATTATTGTTCCTCTGTCAGACTCAAATAGTAAATTAAAAAGTTATTTTGAGGAGTGAACACCAGCTATTGCCTTTCATTATCTATTAATTCTGTTTTATTTACAAACAAAATTGACTTAGATCTAAAATATTCTGCGGAGGCTTGCACAAATAAAAAAATCTGTCTGAAATCAAAAGCAGCCATGCCCTGTGCTGACAGTGAAACACTTTAGTTTTTCCTCTGTGGTTTTATATCACTCCATCTTTATGGGGAGTGCGTTTTCCCCTTTGAAGTTACAGTGATTGCCAGGGTGACATCCTTTGTCCTTACAAGCCACACGAGGGTCCTGCGTGGTCTGAGGTGGTCGGGAGTTGTGTCTGCACAGCAGTCTCTACTCTCTTCTTTGCTGTCCCATCTACCTGCCTGGGCCCAGAGAGACCAGTCATTGTGACAGCATGACCTCTACCCTGGGAAAAACTTTTGTGGAGTTTCTTCCCTTCTTACCCCACCTTGCCCTCTCCCAGAAAGACCCCACAAGCGAACAAAACCCAGTATGACCCCATCTTTACATCCCAAGCTCCTGAAGAGTTGGGAGCAAATCTATTGGTAACTTTGGAGGTGTGTGTGCCACGTGCCAGACGGAGGCTCTGTGTGGACCTGGGAGGAATGGGAAGGCCTTCTGGCATCTCTATGCGTGAACTTGTCGAATCCCCTGATAAAGCCATGGGGTGGCTGGCCCTGCCCATGGTGCAGGTGAGGACACTGCAGCACTGAAAGCATAGGTCACCTCCACTTTTGCTGGGAAGGAGCAGAACTGGGATTGAACCCCGTGTCCGAGACCCAAAAGCCGTGTCTCTCTGGTCAGTTGGTCTTGGGCACCATGCCCCACGTTCTTGAGAAGCTCTGCTAGTCCACTGCCCAGAGAGAGCACACATGTCCTAGAGAGCAGAGCCTGGAACTTGTACTCACTGCACTTGCCAGAGCACTTCTGCATTCGCCATTGCTCTTAGTAGGTGAGAAATGTTAGTTTGATTTGTTGGCTGCTTCCTTAAAGCCCTGGGTTCCAGTGTGAGTCGGAACAGGATCACAACCCCGAGGTCGTAGCAAGCCTAGCATCGTGGGCACACAGCAGGCGGAGTCTGGCAGACAGCTCAGACTGCAGTGTCACTGCACAGGTGTCATGCTGCTGCACACGAATGATGCTGATGAAAGGCGTCATTGGGAAGTAAGCCCAGGACACAACAAGCTCACACGTAGTTCATTGTTCTTATACAGAAGAAAAGTGAATGTTAACCTCCGTGTACACCATGCCAAACCGGCTCGTTTTGCATAGCTGCCATTTGTGTATGTACACATTTGGTGTTATGGTTTTTATTTGTACATTTCTGTTTCT
The DNA here is from genome assembly GCA_963574415.1 of Tarsius wallacei. Classification (NCBI taxonomy): domain Eukaryota; kingdom Metazoa; phylum Chordata; class Mammalia; order Primates; family Tarsiidae; genus Tarsius; species Tarsius wallacei. The sequence continues at coordinate 711 of CAUYQG010085079.1, read as the reverse complement.
TCACATAGGCTTGTATTCTACTGACTATGTAGTCCTGTAGCTACGTTGTACTTGACTTAGCCAGTTTTCTACCCTTGCCACTTTCTAAATTGTTGTGAGTATTTAATTTATAAAATGTTTAGTATTTAGCTTTTTTTTTAAGTTGAGGTCTCACTCTGTCACCCTGGCTAGAGTGCAGTGGCACGACCACACCTCACTGCAGCCTCCATCTCCTGGGCTCAGTCAATCCTTCTACCTCAGTCTCCTGAGTAGCTGAGACTATAGACACGTGTCACCACATCCAGCTAATTTTTTGATTAATTGTAGAGATGAGGTCTCACCAAGTTGCGCAGGCTGGTCTTGAACCCATGGACTCAGGCAGTCCTCTCACCTTGGCCTCCCAAAGTGCTGGGATTATAGGTGTGAGCCATTGCTCCAGTCCCTCTTTCCTTTAAAAAAAAAATTAAATCTTTTGCCAGTAGATGAATAATTTTTTTTTTTTTGAATTAGAGTCTCACTCTGTTGCCCAGACTGGAGTGCAGTGGCTGCTCCCGGCCACCGCAGCCTCGACCTGCTGGGCTCCAGCGATCATTCCGCCTCAGCCTTCCAAGTAGCTGGAACTACAGGCGCGCACTACCACACCCGGCTAATTTTTTGATTTATTGTAGAGATGAGGTCTCGCTTGCCCAGGCGCTCTCGAACCCGCGGGCTCGGGCAATCCACTCACCTCAG
>CAUYQG010085078.1:0-26967 GCA_963574415.1 Tarsius wallacei | reverse complement strand
AATGTTATTTTTTTTGCAAGGGAAAACAACGTACTTAAGAAAACTGGAAAGAAATATAGTGTAGTATTAATAGTTGTTGATTTTCAAAAGTAGAACTATGTATAATTTTTCCTTTCTTCTTTATTTCTTGTTTTTCACTTATAAGCTCTTGTTACTTTTACAATGGGAAAATACAGAAAATTTATTTTAAAATAAACGATGTACAATTTCTTTTCTGGAAATGATGAGGCCATGTTTGTTCCCAAAGGATTGTTGGGACCTCCAGGAAACCTAGGTGAGAGTTCGCTATTCATTGTGTAAACAAAAATTTCCCACTGTTCTCTCTTGGAGGAACTATTTCAGAATTCACCAAAAGAGGAACATGCTTATAGACTTCTCAGAAATGGAAAGATACCTCTGATGAATCATAAATGTAAGGAAATAAGTCACCTCAGGTGTCTGTGGTGATTTATACTTTTCTCAATAAATTTATTTTAATCTTTTCTTTCATTTGTTCCTCACAAGAGCCCCAAGAGACTGGGACACCAGGCATTATCAATGCCCATGTTACAAAAAATGAAGAACAGTAAGAATAGTCACCTGCCAAGGCCACATGATAAGCTAGTAAAAATCCAAGAATCATAGCCGATCTTAACTCTTAAGTGTGTGCTCTCTTCAATGACAACAGCTATCTAGGAGTCCTGATTACTTCTGGCGGGAAAGACAAGCCTATCAGGATGTCAGTTATCTAAGATACTTATGAATGAAGGTCCCATGGAATGTCTGTTGCAAATTCAGTTTATTGTTATTCTCAGAAAAATAAAAGGAACACCAGTAGTAGCCCACCGTGACTCTGCCATTTTGCAACACCCATTGATTGCATACCAAGAGCTATGAAAATGCTGGGGAATCAGTGATGCTCAGCTTCAGGTCACTTACAGTGGGGAGGCAGTCAACTAAATCTAGAAGTAAAATACAATGGGATGACTGAGGTAAAAGAGACATAATGAAGTATCATAGGCTCTCTGAAGAGGGACATACTGTTCCTCATTCATGGACTCTTTCATTCATCAACTTATCAAGTACCTTCTCACTTTTTTCTCATGTTTTGTGTGGGATTCTGGGGGTCGACAGTAAATAAAAACAGGTGATTATTATATTCAAGGGTTATCATCTACTGCAGAATGCAGAATTAACCAAATAATTATGCAGACCTACATTAAATCAGAAGGTAGTTAATTAGTGCTGTAAAAAGTATGTGATCTATCCTTTTGATTCAAGGGAGCGTGTCTTTGTAACCGTCTACTAGAAACTGAGAAGTTTTGTATTTCCTCTAAGACTTAGCGATTCACAGGATGGTTTTCAGGTGGTGACTCAGTAGCCCACTCAATAATGCTCATCCTCTTTATGACAATAATCTGATTGACTATTTCTTACCGCATTGCAGATTCCTTTCTCCCTCCACACCTCTGCATATAGTAATGCTAATCTTCTTGTTCTCAGCTTATATATGGCGTATAGCGTTGGACTGTTCCTCTTTCCCCAACAAACCAGGCATACACTACTGGAGAGAAAACTGCATCATAGCCATATTACTCATAGTAAAGCATTACATTCCAACCTGAAGCATCTTCTATAGAGGGTAACAGATGGTATCAGAGTGCTTATATTAGAAGAAATGCAAACCTGATTATACTCTTTCTAATTTTTTCCCCTCCTACATGAAGCCTGCTCTAGCCACCTCATAGAATATGGTGATGTGTCAAAACTTAATTAGCCAACACTTGTACCTCATCTACATTATGTCGAAAACTATTCTTTCAAGAGCAAGAGGAAAGAATTTAAAATATTCTGGCAGGCAGATAATTCTTAGAACACAAAGGAAAAAGAATCATGTAGTAAGCTATTTTATATTACCAAGGCCTTCATTCTTTCTTGGATGAGCAGAAATGGGAGAAAAATTCTTGGTTCCCTAGATGCACTAGAATCGCCATATCTTCTATACAAAACTGGGAACTTTATGACCTGACATGTATGTGGGAAATCTATAGCCTGGTATGTATGTGTGAGGTGGACTACAGGCAAACATGTCTGAAATAAGTTTATGGTTCCTGTTTATTTGGTATGCATTATTGGGTGATCGACCAACCCTGTTTGCTTGGTATGGAGATGCTTTCTGGGATGCAAGAATTTCAATGTCAAAACTAGTAAAGCCTATGGCAAGCTGAGATGAGTTCGTCATCCTTCATGCATGAATAGTATGTTATTTAAAAACTTTTATTACATACTTAGAAATCCATAATGTCCAAGATAGTGCTGTTCCTTTTGCTTTCTCCCTCGACCAATATGGAAGAACGAGGCCATGTGTTTATAGGAACATTAGAGGAGATCTTTCTTGTTCTAAACAGGCTCATCCATCCAAGTTCTCCACTCCTCTCCCATTTCTTTCCTCTCCTCTGGCCCTGCTCTTTGCATCTTCATGGCCATCCTCACTGCTTTGAGGCTGAATATAGTCAATCAGCCTCTGTGGCCTGAGAAGAGTCCCCACGTGGGTTCATCAATCCTCTGCCCACAAAGCAGGCCCAGAGCTCCTTTTATGTCTTATCATCATAATAGAGAAAAAAAAAATCATAAGATAAAGTTTCAAGTCATACAAAGGTCCCCAAAGTCTCACAATAAAAATATGCATTTGGAAGTCTCTTACATACACATGAAGCAAGTTCCATCTCAGTTTCCTTATTTATTAGGTTCACACCCAAGAGTGTCAATGGCTCCTCTAATCTATCCCTAACATTTTTTTTTTAACCTCTATCATCTGCAGGCTTGATGAGGAAGCCTTTATCCTAGGCTGCTCCTACTTCTCATGGCCATAGGAGAAGTGAACATAACACAAAACACATGGTGTTTGGTGCTTTCTAGTCTGCTTCAGAACTGGTTTAAGATCCTTACTCTGCTGCTTCTTAGTTGAATATACTTGGATGAATAATTTAACTACTCTAAGCCTCAGTTTACTCTTATATTTTCACAGGAATTTAGAAACATTAAAAATGTTATTTATATATCCTCAACCTCCTAAGGAGGCTTCTTTGTTTACTTTCATGTTCAACATGATAGATAATTATAAGACATCATTATAAGATAATCACTGCCGGGCTCGGTGGCTCAGCCTGTAATCCCATGCCTTGGGAGGCTGAGGTGAGTGGATTGCCTGAGCCTGCGGGTTCAAGACCCGCCTGGGCAACTTGGTGAGACCTCATCTCTACAATAAATTAAAAAAAAAATTAGCCGGGTGTGGTAGTGCACGCCTATAATTCCGGCTACTCGGAAGGCTGAGGCGGAGGGATCACCGGAGCCCAGCAGGTTGAGGCTGCGGTGGCCGGAAGCGGCCACTGCACTCCAGTCTGGGCGACAGTGTGAGACTCCAACTCAAAAAGAAAAAAAAAAAGATAATTACCACCAAAGATGCAAATAAATTCTCTGTATTCTCTTCATCATGGCAAATAAGTGGTTAAAGATTTGCCCTAAGATTGAAACTCAAAGGGTTTTCCATCAGTGCCCCAGAAACTGCAGTTGACAATTATGGTGCTGAGACAACTGTGGAGATGGAGAGTGGGGCTTAGACTCAGAGGTAGGAGTGTTTAGGCAAATGGTTCATGCTGAGTCTCAAGTGGAAATAATTCCATCTGACCTCATGGGATTGTCATTAAGGGTTAATTGAGAAGTTGTCTAAAATTGTATGACCCGGAGTAAGCTCTCAATGACTGCTGGTTAAGTTGGGCATGCTTATTTTTCCCTCTGGGCACAAGGCAGCGAAGGGTCACATGGCCGGTAAGTGGCGAGGACCTCTTTACCCACTTAAAGTTCATAGCCCATCACTGCAATCAGTCCATTCTTTATAACTCAACCCTTTGCTGCTCTCTCCTTTCATTAAACTCACCTGACATACCCTATACCTGGTTGGACCGAGCTCTCTGTCTTCTCTGTTCCTGTTCCCAAGCTACTGAATGAATCCGGATAAAGATACACAACTATCATTTCATTTATAACCATAACTCTCAAGTGTATCTTCAGTGTGCCTCGCCATTCTTCCACACTCCCACATTCAGGGGTAGCTATTTTATTACCTGACTCCCCCCTCAATAATTCCAATTCCCACTCTTCATTCTCAGTTGATGACATTGCTTCTTTTTTTTTTGAGTGGAGTCTCACTCTGTCACCCAGACTGGAGTGCAGTGGCTGCTCCCGGCCACTGCAGCCTCTACCTGCTGGGCTCCAGTGATCCTTCTGCCTCAGCCTTCCAAGTAGCTGGAACTACAGGCGCCCGCTACCACGCCTGGCTAATTTTTTGATTTATTGTAGAGATGAGGTCTCACCAAGTTGCCCAGGTGGGTCTCAAACCCGCGGGCTCAGGCAATCCACTCATCCACTCACCTCAGCCTCCCAAGGCACGGGATTACAGGCTGAGCCACCGAGCCCAGCTGACATTGCTTCTTATTTGACTAAAAACATAAAGCAGTCAGACCCAGAGAGAGCTACTTTATCTTTCCCATAATCAACCCTACTTCCCCAGTTGCATCCATGCCCAGACCCTCCTCCATCTCTCCAGTTATAAGGCGAACTGTTCCTTCATTTACTGAAATCTAGCACCTCCCTTTTTTCACTGGATTCTATCTCCTCTTGTCTGAAGGAGGACTTGGCACCTACGGGAAAATTTTCTTAGCATCACCAGTGAGTTAGATTTTTCCCACCATTGTGTGAATATGTCCTAATACCTCCTGGATGAAGAAAAAAAAATCCCCATTTCTATTCCCATTCTTCTCCAGCTACCCTGGTCCCATTTTCTGCTCCTTTTTTTTTTTTGAGTTGGAGTCTCACCCTGTCGCCCAGACTGGAGTGCAGTGGCCGCTACCGGCCACTGCAGCCTCGACCTGCTGGGCTCCGGCGATCCTTCCGCCTCAGCCTTCCAAGTAGCTGGAACTACAGGAGCGCGCTACCACGCCCGGCTAATTTTTTGATTTATTGTAGAGATGAGGTCTTGCTTGCCCAGGCGGGTCTCGAACCCGCGGGCTCAGGCAATCCACTCACCTCAGCCTCCCAGAGGCACGGGATTACAGGCTGAGCCACCAAGCCCGGCTATTTTTCAATTAGGGGTTAAGAGAAGAAAAATCAAACTACAAGAAACATACTAGGGCTGGGTGCAGTGGCTCACGCCTACAATCCCAGCACTTCGGGAGACGGAGGTGAGAGAGGTCTGAGACTAGCCTGGGCAAATTGGTGAGACCTCTTCTGTACAATAAATCAAGAAAAATTAGCCAGGCATGGTGGCACGTGCCTGTAGTTCCAGCTACTTGGAAGGCTGAGGTGGAAGGATCACCTGAGCCCAGCAAGTCAAGGGAATGCCGCTGCATTCCAACCTGGGTGACAGAGTGAGACTCCAACTCAAAAAACAAAACAAAACAAAACAAAACAAAACTAGGGCATGGGCAAAAGAGAACACAGTATAATGCATGTACAAAAAAATCATCTAAGCCAGCAGAAAAAGTGATTTTAAAATTGTATAGAAACACTTTGACACGGCTTCTATATAGGAAAATTTTCATTACAAATATATATCATAGCTATCTTCTAGAAAGTAGAATGAAACATTCAGAGGAAGTGATCTTAGATGTCACACACAGGCTAGAGTTTTTAAAAGCAGGGCCAAACACAGGCTACACAGAGACTGGCATTTGATGCAGTGACAGAACAGCAGCGCACACAGCATGGAAATTATTTGAAAGCAGTTATCTGGACTATAGTAGTAGCATAGCAAAACCAAGAGGAGTTAGACTTTCTGTAAGCATCCATCTAAGAAGCGAGACACAGTTCAGACTAGACAGTAATGGGTGAATCACTCGAGAAACAGGGAAGCTGTGATCAAATATTTGTGAATACCTCTAAAGCCTGCTTTTGGAATTTCTCAATTTCCTGTCTCAAATTTTCCCTCTCTCTCTGTAAATCATTAATCAGCCCCTGCAGTTCCAGGGTTCGGTTGTTGCTGATCTGCAGCTGGCTCCTGAGTTCAGAGATGGTTGCGTTCTTGTCACTGTCCACTTCGCTTCGGCCCCTCCTCAAGTCGTCGTACTCCAGCCTCAGGTTCCGCAGTTCTTCCTCCAACATCAAGTGCTCTTTGGTCAGGTTCTCTGTGAGAGACTGCAGCCTCTCAATTTCTATTTTGCTTTCATTTAAGCTTCTGCTTTTATCTTCTATTGCCTTCTGGAAATGCTCATTCCTCAAGTGTGCCTGTTTGACATTTTCCTGTTCCTGGAGCAGCTGCCGCCTCAGGGCCTCAACGTCAGAGGAAAGTCTCCTCAGCTCCTCTTGGGTCCTCTGCTTCTCCCTCAGGTGGCCGTCCAGCACGTCTCTCTGCTGCCGGAGGTCGTCCTCGCTCCTCTTCTTCACAATAGACGCCTGCTCCAGCTGCTGGGTCAGGCTGGTGATTTTGATGGCTTGCTCCTTCAGCGACCGCCTCATGCCTTCCAGCTCTTCCTCCAGCTTCTTTCTCTTGCAGGAGTCTTCAGATGCCGTTCTCTTCAGCCGATTCAGCTCCTCTTCCACCTTCTGCTTCTGCAGCTGCAGCTCTTTCAGAGAGCTCTGGAATCGTGCGATATCCTGGTCCTTCACAGTCCTCTCTTGGGAAACCCTTTCATAGTCAATTCTCAGGCGTGTCAGTTCATGCTCCTGAGTCCTCAACTTGCTTATCGTCTCAGTTGCACTACTGTTTGCTTTCTGGAGGTCATAATGGGCCCTTTGTAATTTCACATTTTCATCTTCCAGACATTTTCGTTCATTTGCTTCTTTGTCGATCAGTTGTTTTAACCTGTCTATCTCCTTGTTTTTATCCTGGATGGTTTTGGCAGCATCATCAAGTGACTGCTTGTATCTTACGCTCTCTTCTGTTCGCATCTGAGTGACCTGCCTCAGCTCGATCTCCAGCTGTTGTTTCCTCTGAGACACCTCTGAACCAGTGGCCTTTTGCTGTTGGACATCTTCTTCAACCCTCCTGAGATTCTCCGTGGTCTGGGCTAATGTATTCTTTAGCCTCTTTACTTCTTCAGACAAGCTCCTGTTTTCTCTGGTGAGATTGTCTATCTGACCTCGGTAGCCACTGGTGTCCTCTTCCTTTTGCATGGTGAGCTGGTGGATGGTGGTCTTGGTGATGTTGATCTCCGTCTCAAACTGATTTTTTAAGCTAATGATTTCCTCATCGTAATTGTTTCTTACCTTACTCAGTTCATTTTCATATTCCCAGCGGCGCTTGGCCTCCTCCTGAAATTCAGCTTTGAGTCTTTCAATCTCCTTATTTTTGTCCTGAATGGTTTTTGCAGCCTCTTCCAGGGAATGCTTATGCCTTGCATTGTCCTCTGAGCGCTGCTGAATGACCTGCTTCAGCTCAATCTCCAGATGCTGCTTCTTTTGCATTATCTCAGAGCCACAGGCCTTCTGCTGAAGGGCATTTTCTTCAGCCCGCCTCCGCTGCTCAGTGGCCTGCAAGATGCTGTCATTGAGCCTGACAATTTCATCCTTCAGATCTCGATTTTCCCTTGAGAGTCTATCGAGCTGATTTCTAAGACTTTTGGAATCATCCTCTTTTTGCATGGATATCTCCTTGATGGTGGTCTTCGTAATGTTAATCTCTGTTTCATACTTGTTCCTTAAATTACTCATCTCCTCATTATAGTGGTTTCTTACCTTTGCCAGCTCATTTTCATATTCCCTCTTCCGGGCGCCCTCCTCCTGAAGAAGAACCCTCAACCTTTCTATCTCGTACTCCTTCTCCTTGATGGCTTTCTCAGACTCTAATTTCTGCCAACCAAGATTCTCCTTTTCACATTGCCTTGCTTTCTGCAGCTGGTCGTAATCATTCTTCTGTTGGTCAAATCTGTCTTCCACAGATTTTCGTCTTCTCTTTTCATCTTCAATCTCGTAAGTCAGTCGGGTGATCTTCTCATTGAGTTCTTTTATTTGGCCATAGCACTTGTCTAGATTTTGCTTAGCTGACTTCCCATCCAGCTCAGCCTGTCTCTTTAGCTCTTCCAGGCTCGAAAGCTTGGCTTTGAACTGGGAGCACTCTGCCTGGTATTTCTGCAGATTCTGATCCAGAAATTTGTTCTTGTTGCAGTTTTCCGAGTTGGCATCTCGAGCCAGTCTGAGCTCCTCTTCCAAAACTTCAATCTTGGTATTTTTCAGCTGTGGAAGTAAAATCAGAAATACCGTTGGAAAAAAAAAAAACACATCACATCCCAAAAAAGTACTTTCCCCCTCCCAGACCAATGTGCATCCTCAGTTCTCTTTACACACCTGCAAACACATATGCACACATGCGCACACACAGACACACACACACACAGAGTAATATGAGGCAAGAACTACTAGACAAAAATTCAAGAAATCTGGATTCAGAAATCTGGATTCTTGTCATAATAATTCTATCAACTGCTTATATGATCTTTTTTGTGTTTTTTTTTTTTAATTTGCTGGCAAGTATTGTAGACCAATGCTCATATGATCTCACAAACGATATATTGTCTTTGAGTTTCAGCTTCCTCATCTGTAAGAGGAGGTAATTTCTTTCAAGATCAAAAGCTTATGATTTCATAAATTATATTCTCTTTATCTCAAGATATAAAGTAAGTTTCCATATAAACTCAATTCAAGTATCAGAAATGAGGAATAAAGTGAACAATCATTATGAAAAATTCAAATCCAGCTGGACCAGAATGTTCTCATCCTTAATTTAACACAAAGAGATAAAGCAAGTTCCTTTAACAAACATTAAATAAAATGGCTGTCTTTGGCAAAGTAAAGTAGCTGCGATTTTGAAAATATTACCTAAGTCCATTTAGAGTACTGGAGCATGGAACTAACCCTGACTTACAAATAAACTGTACTATACAAAATGTTTAGGGGAAATACAGTTTTACCAGGAGTATATCCAAATCCATGTTATAATGTGGCAGTGATAATAAGGTGCTATTTTCTTTTTTGATGCTCCCAGGAAATAAAGTAAGTAAATTACCTTCAGATCTTCCAAACTCTTCAGCATCTCACTTAAGAATCTGTAATAGTCTCCAGACCTTGTAAGTAGTTCAATGTACCGAGCATGAATATCTGCAGCCTTGGAGAAGAGGAAAGAAAAAAAAAATACTGAATTCAAAAACAGTCCTTTGCAAGTTAACCACTTTTGTTTTCTAAGATAGTGAAATTATAATTTACTGAGTGAATTCCCGTCTTTTATGTGTGCTAATTCCAAAACTTAGAAGTAAGGCAAACAAAAGGCCAAAAACACTGTATCCCATCCTCGTCACTGTAGCCCTTTCCCCTCAACTATCTAACAGGTGATGTTCTCTGACATCTTTGAGAAGTTATCTTTTAGACATCTGTAGATTTTCTACTTTTTAGAAGTCTCCCTCAGCAAACCCAGAATAAGTCCAATTTCTGCAAAGACTCTAAATAACAGATTTAGACTTCCCCTGATCATTTCTGAAAATGTATCAATGACTCACACTAGATGGGGTATAATGGGCAATTAAACCTTTCTTAGTGGATACCCTCTAACCAGGGAGAAATCAGGGATGGTAGGAAAGAGAGGAAGGGGACAGGAAAAAGAGGAGGAGGAGCAGATTTTAAGAGATATGTAATGACATGCATACCTCTTGTAGAATCACCCCAGAAGGGGATTGAACCATGGTTCTCTTGATAGGTATATTCAGTAGAGTTTCCAGTCCTGAAGTGTATGATGCCAGCTGGAGTTCATAATCCTGCAAAATAACAAAGTTTAAGAAAAACATTCATCAAAGAGTTAAAAGGAGTCACTAACAGCTACTGTTCCACAGTTTTAAACCATCCAGCTACATTTCAAATGACCAACCCCAAAGACAATGTGCCACTAGTGTCTAAGCAGCTAATGTTACACAGCTAAGCCAAACAGTGAATCTTTGTATGCTGACTGGATAATTTGGCACATACTACCAGTCTAAAGAATAGAGATTAGCTATCAGCATGGGTATTGTCCATGTGTAATGAATTCAAGTTAATGGATAATAAAACTTTTATAGTTTGTTCAGGAGAGAATATGTAAAAGCCATAATCACCATCCTTAAGAATAATTTTTAAATGAATCAGCAAATAATGCAGTTAATATTCTTGATGATACCCACACTTTACCTGTATGATGACCACATATGTACCTAACCCTCATTCATACCCCACATTTCTAAAATAAAATAATTAAAAATATATATTCTTGATGAAACACCAGCATTCTTTAAGAAACCAACCTACCTTAATTGAATTTGCACAAAGTTCAGCAATTTTTTGTACTTCTTCTGATTTGTCTCGTTTGCCAGATATTTCATTGTGTAAGTTCTATACAAAAAATATTTACAAATGTTAAGGTACACAAACATTTTAAAATCAATGTTATTTCACTCTTACCACGGTTATTTGTTGTTTTTCTGCAGTTTATTACTACATGTACTGGCCTCATAGTCTCAAAGTTACGGCTTAGGAGATGAGCATTTTTTTCCATTTAAAAAACAGAAGGAAGCTCTTCAACTTATTAACTAGAAGAGGTTATTTTCTAGTCAGCAGTGCTTTCTGGTCTAACTCAATTTATAAAGTTGTTTTACTAGAACATGAGAAGAACATAACATTATTTCTATGTTCATAATTGTATAACTATCTCAGTTGCTTTTCCTCTGGACATTCTTTAAGCAGTCACAAAATGTATAAATAGTATTAAACTTTTATCACTTCAATCTAGGCACTGCTGAGGAAAGCACAGCTTACACCCAATTAATCCCAAAACAACTATGGAATGACAGGTTGGCTTACCTTCTGCTCATTCAAAAATCGCATGACAGTGTTGGAATCTCCAAATTTCATGGATTCTAAGGAGTCCTGGCGGCGTTTGGCATCATAGAGCCACTTGCAAAAAGCCTGATAGTTATCACGATAATTCCTTAGTTGCTTGATTTGTTTCTCCAGGTCCCATAATCTGGGTAAAAATAGATATAATAGAATCATTATTTAATTCATTCTTAAACCTTGTATTAAACCTTTTTGAGTAGATACCCTCTAACAAGGGAGAATTCATCAGTGATGGGAGGGAAGAGAAGTAGGAGCTTAGGGGATTTTATATTTTATATTTTAGGCAGTGCCTAAAATAAATAACAGTGCCTAAAATATACAGCATGGAGCCAACCAGCAATTCACTCAGCATATATCCAAGATAATTGAAAACATATGCCCATGCAAAAACTCATACATGAATGTTCACAGCAATGTTTTCACCACAGTCAAAAATTAGAAGCAACTCAGATATCATCAACTGATGAAAAGATTAACCAAAATGTGGTATAGGCAAACAGCAGAATATTAGTTAGCCATAAAAAGAAATCAAGGCTGGGCTCGGTGGCTCAGCCTGTAATCCCAGCACCTGGGAGGCTGAAGCAAGTGGCTTGCCTGAGCCCGTGGATTCAAGACCTTGCCTCTACAATAAATAATCAAAAGAAAAAAAAATTAGCCAGGCGTGATAGCATGCACCTGTGGTTCTGACTACTTAGAAGGCTGAGGCAGAAGGATTGCTCAAGGCCAGCAGGTCGACGCTGGGGTGGCCGTGAGCGTGCCACTGTACTCCAGCCTGAGTGACAGAGTGAGACTCCAACTCAAAAAAAAGGAAAAATCAAATACAACAGAAATAAAGTACTGAAACATGCTACAACATGGATGAATCTTGAAAGCATTAGACTAAGTAAAAGCCAGTCATAAAGAACCACATATTATATGATTCCAGCAATATGAAATGTCCAGAACAGCCAAATACAGAGAGTTAGAAAGTAGACTGGAGCTTGCCTTGGGCTGGGGGTTGGGAGGTCATGGGGAGTGACTGCCAGAGGGTAAGGGGCTTCTTTCTGGGATGATGAAAATGCTCAAAACTCAGGCTATGGTGATGAATGCACAACTCTAACTACTAAAACCCACTGAACTGTACACTCTAAGTGGGTGAACTGTAAAGTATGTGCATTATATCTCAATAAAGATGCTTTTTTAAAGTTCTGCTAATAAAATGAACAAGCAAAGCAATTCTAGAGATGTTTTTAGATGCTCATTTGAAGAAAGGCATTTCTTTTGTATAAGATTTAACTTTCATAAATTTTTGGAGAATACCCACTTAAAGCAGCTACTCCTTCCAACAGTCATAATAAGGGTTTATAGGACATGAAAGAGCTGCTGAGGTGGCTTCTGCTTCTCTAAGACCTTGGATGGCATCTGGCATGCATAGGGTTGACTATTGTGACCACCATCTTTCCATTTCAAACAAAGCTGCCTCCAGGCAGTCCATGAAAAGCACACCTATCATGCCTAGTACACAAAACAAAACTTCTGTTCTTTATAGTGCTCCCTTCAAATGACATTATCTGGGGAAAACCAAAAGAGGAGAAAATAGGGAACAAGGTTGCCACACCTGAAGTCTATCTGTTTATCAATCCTTTGCCAGCGATCTGTTAGCTGTGTGACTTTTTCACTGAACTTGCCCAGATCCAGGTCATAAAGTGGATACTGCTGTGAAGTCTGAGAGTGGATTTGCTGGGCTTTCTGCAGTTCCGTCTTCATGGTAGCCAACAATGACTTCTTCAAGTTCAAGTCATTTTTTATTTTCTGCAAGAAGAAAACAAAATTACTACAAATTAATCCCTTCTCCCACTGTATGCTGCACTGTAAGTCACCAAATGTGAAAAAAGTTTACATAGATTTTAGAATATTCATAATTTAAAGTGCTAACAATAAATCCAGGAAAGTCCGTATTTACTGAACTGCATTTGAATTTGTTCCAGTGATCTAGTTCCTTGTGCTACCCTGTTTAAAAAGGACTCAATGTATAAATTAGTTTGAGAAAGCACAATTCTGACATTTCATTCCTGAATAATTAAAATGTATATTAACATATTAAAGGTTCTGAGAAGTCCCACAGTAAAGAAACCAGTTAACTTCTACATTTCGCAAACCAATCCCCCCACAAATTACTTGCTCACATAGTTCCTGTTAACACACTCTGGAAAACAGAGTTCTAAAGATGATAACCGATGTCAGCCACGTGTGGCCACTGAAATCCGGTATCCTCAAAACTCATGAAAACCTAGAGAGACTTTATCACTGAGATCTGGGTCCTGAATTACTTCCCGTAAACTGGGCCATGTTGTAACCTTTCCAGTTACCTTCAGTCCACAGCGGTAAGCTTCCACCTTATCCAGGTCCAGGCAGACAGTCTCCTCCTCAGTGAGCCTGGCTTCATAAACCTTTAACATGTCTTCTGTTTGGAGAAGAGCCTGGAGCAGCGCTCTCACTGCACATAAGCTGGAAAGAGCAAATAAAATTGCTAGTAACATAATTAGACTTTGAAGATTTGGTTCTCACTGGGAGAAATGAAAGAAAAGAATATTAAAGCAGATAAAAATTTATTTTGCCTATTTTGGGTTTTTTTGTGTGTGTTGGAGTCTCACCTGTCACCCAGGCTGGAGTGCAGTGGCACACTAACAGCCACTGCAGCCTCGACTTGTTGGGTTCAGGTGATCCTTCTGCCTCAGCCTTCCAAGTAGCTGGAACTACAGGCATGCGCCACCACGCCTGACTAATTTTTTGCTTTACTGTAGAGACAAGATCTTGCCAAGTTGCCCAAGATGGTCTCGAACTCTTGATTTCAGGCAGAGGCGAGAGGATTGCCTGAGCTCTAGAGGTCAAGACCAGCTTGGGCAACTTGACAAGACCTTGCACCCAGCTTATTTTGTCCATTTTATAAGCTGTAGAAGCAGTAATTTTTTCCTCCATCATGATTTAGACCGCCATTTTGCATTCACTAAAGAATTCTCAAGTTCTAGCCCTTAGAGTATACCTTAGTGCTAAGATAAACTGTATTTCAGAATAATGGAATTAACACTCTCTCTCAAAGTCACTTAAAATATAAGTAAATCTCTAGTTATAAAGAGAAGCTGTAAGGCTCCAGTAAGTCAAGCATCTAAGTAAACGAAATCTGACAAAATGAAGCTTGAGAAAAGCAAAATATCTGAGATTAGTGTTAGTTGAGTTTACCTATTTAAGTAGCCGTCTGTAACACCATTGATATTTTCCAGTTTCTGGAACAGTCCAAATATCTCATTCTGTAAATAGCAATATTTTTCAGAACCTCTGAAGTTAGCAAGCATGTCTTTCAGCTGGTTGAGAACTTCAGCAATTGCTTGTGAATCATTCTGCACACTCTGTCAAATAAGAAGGAAAGTTCTACTGATTTAGCTGTGATTTTTTTACATTTATTTTTTGTTGTATATATTTAAGGTGTACAACATGCCGCTTTGATATACACATACATAGTGAAATGGTTACTATAGGTTAAAAAATTAATACATTCATCACCTTCCAAAATTACTTTTTTTTGGTATATGTGATAAGAGCATCTAAAATCTACTCTCAGCTAATTTTCAGTATACTGTACAGTGTTATTACCTGGAGTCCTCCTGCTGTACATTAGGTCTCTAGTATTATTCTTTCTACATAACTGCAAGTTCATACCCTTTGACCTTCATCTCCTCACTTCCTCCTCCTCCCCACCCTTGATAAGCACTGTTCTCTGTTTCTTTGTATTTGACTTCCTTCTTAGATGCTACATAAAAGTGAGATCATGCAGTATTTGCCTTTTTGTTTTTTGTGTCTGGCTTATTTCCCTTAGTCGCTTAATGTCCTCCAGACTCACCCATGTTTCTGCAAATGCAATTATCTTCTCTTTATTTAAGACTGCCAAATAGCAGTCCACTGTATATGTGTGTGTGTATACATATGTGCGTATATATATATACGTGTGTGTGTGTTTGTGTGTATACATATGTGCATATATATATATATATATATATATATATATATATATATATATATACACATAGTCATGTGCGCCATAATGACTGAGACATGTAGTTAGGTTGTAGCTTAAACTGAAAATTTAAAACAGGTACACATTGGCAAGAGAAACCGGTTCCTTTTGTTTTTATAATAGGTTTGATATAACTTTACAACGACTGATATGCTAGAAGGTGAAGCCCACGTTAATTTTGTTGGTCATCCTATGTTGGATTAGTAATCCTTGTGCCTGGTCTACAGGTAGTTCAGAAGGGTATGGGGTAGGTGTGGTTCCTGAGGCTAGTACTCTGCATTGTAGCTGTGTGATACTTATCACTTTTGCCCTTTAAAAATCCACTAAATGTAAAGGATTCAAGAAAGAAAGGTTGGCCTTTCCTTTCTTTCTTCAGTTTGGCCTTATCAACACTGCGTAAATGTGGCCCTCTTACTTAGAATATATATTTTAGACATTCCAATGCAGTGGTCAGGCTTGATTGAGCAGAAACATCACTGAGTTAGGAGCTGACACACCTGACTGCAGTTACGGCTCTGTCTATGGCTTTGAGATCTTATCCTACCAATCAAATCTCTTCGTGTCAGTGCTTTGTCTACAAATAAAGGTAAGTCCACTTATCTAGCCCATTTCATAGTTGTTCTATGGAGAAACCAAATTAATGTTTGTAAAAACTTTTCAGTAGCCTAATTCAGCAACCTACAAACTAACAGCAAAGGTGGTTTAACTCCAGTCTGAAAACCTACAAAATTTAGAAACATGGGAAAGAAAAATGAAATCCTCCCAGAAGTCTTTTTTCTTTAAAATTAATGTTTCTTGCCTATATAGATTTAGCCAGTGTTTTTTTTATTTGTTTGCAGATAAAAACAAATATATGAGGAAATCAGGCAAAATACTAATGGCCACCTACCTTGAGCTCATTTATTTTCAGTGTGATATGATGAGTAGACCCCTGGTCTGCTAGAAGGAGATTTTTTATACTCATCCTCCCCTCACAATGCTCCATCTGCCTGCGAATCTTCTGGAGCTCCATCAGCATCCATGTTTCTTGCTTGTCATTTTCTCTGTTGGTTTCAATTACTTTATTATGGTTGACGTCTTGGCAGGTACCAAGATGAGTGATTTCAGTTGTGGTTACTGTATAAAGAAGTGAGAGTCACAAAAATCAGAGAATTCCCAGCTAGCAAGGTGCTGGGCCTCAAAAAACATCCATACTGCATCAAAGTGTACCTACTTCCTTTGATTTGACTCTGAAAATTTAATATGTAAATGACTTTGGATAGATAACTTTCAAAGAAATGGTTCTAAAACTAGCTCTAGGTAAACAAACTTCCCTCTTTTTAAAACTGCATGTATTCAAAAGAAAGAGAGAGAAAAGATGAGAAAGAGAAAGATGTCCCAGCCTGACCTGTCTGATGCTGGGGGTGGCCAGGGAGCTGAATGACCAGGGTCTGGTAATGCTTCTGGGCATCGGTGAACTGAGACTGTATTTTCCGCTTGTCATCATCTCCGAACATCTCCGAGCCTTGGCTATTTCTGATGAATTCTTGGTAATGTAACTCAAGGTCCGCTATTGTCTTCATGTAGTCTTCCTGCCGCATCGTTTTCAGCTGGAAGAAAACCAGACAGAAGTGATTTGAGATTTACGATTGTCCCCACAATGCAACCAAGAAGAATCGGCTGAATAAAGTCTCCCACTGGATGGGGCTCAAGATAACAATCACCATGGACCCATAAAGATAGAAAAGGTCTTTGAGGGTTTAGACGTTGCTCCCAAGAACCACAGCAGTGGGTTGACAATTTTTTATCCTACAGAATTTTTTCCTTCAATGAAATACTACTCAGAAGCTCCAAATGTAAAGCAGAGCAAAGCAAGACAGCTGACTAAAAACAGAAAGGGGCCTGAGGGACCCCAAAATGTATTCATTATGTGGCTCTTTCATTTATCTCTGTCACCACTAAAGGACCGCCCCTCCTCAGCCCCCTTATCTAAGAGTCTGCACATCAGTTTGAAAAACACTGATTTAGAGTAAGTAGTGCTTTGGGTGCTTTTCCAAGAAGAGTTCTATCCCATCTTTTATTTCTGTGACAGCCTGTTACTCATTTGTGACCTAACTTTCCATTACATCTAAGGAGAACAGGATCCAGAAGCTTACAGGACCACATACCTTTTCCACAGGTACTTCTGGCTTGTAAGGTCACTTGAATTAGTAGTGCCTCTTTGTCCCATAATCAGCCACGTGCTCCTTCCTCCCATTTTCTACTGCACAGACCATAACCTTTAAGAAAGGCTGTGCTGACTTGCTTGATGAGATACAAAAACATCAGCTGCGCAGCTAGAAGAAGGTCTAACTGATAGAAATGCACATGGCAGGGAACAGCGTGGCTCTCCCTCCATGAGTAGCACTGAGGACATACCTTGGCAATAGTCATGGCCCTGATTTTCTCAATGTCGATCATGCAGTAGTGCCAGGACACCAGGCTCTTCATGTTGATATAGAGCTGGTTCCACAGAGCCAAGATGGCTTCATAGTATTGTTCAATCCTAGGAGGAACAGAAGGAAAACACTAGAGCCAAGCTTTCACACTGCATCCCAAACGGGAAACCCAGATATGCTTACAACACTGCAATAAAAACTAAAACAATCACTTACAAGGTAACAGGTATGTATACAATTTTCAAAACAGTCAATGGATTTGGATTCACTGACTCATCAAAAATACATTCACGATTATCTACATTATTGGCTGAAATACACAATGAGACTTTTTATGATTGTCTTATTTGCAACTCTGTAATTGACAGAGGCCTAATGCAAGATGGCAGGCACATCAGACACCTGACTGCTGAAGCCTGGTCATGAGCATACAGGAGTTCATTATGTCCTTCTCTCTATTCTATGTGTGGTTGAAGATTTCCACACTAAAGGTTTAAAAGAATCTGCCATGGACAATCTGTAAAGCAAATATTCTACCTACGAATGAACAAATATTATTGACATTAAAGGCATCGTTTACTTGTGACTACATGTAAGAGGACTGATTTCCTAAGAAGGAAAGAAGAACCCTAAAACAATGCCTTCAGTGTGCGTGACAAGGGTCATTCACTTCTGCCCTCCTACACAGACAGACATTCCTTTTTATCCTCCAGTGATAACACTGTCTTCAACACAACATTGCCAAACAAAGTGAAGGGAACCTTGCGAAGGTGGCTTAAGAGGTGACTATTATCCCAAGGAATCACGTGTCTAAGCATCCTGAATCAGCACTTGCCCTCTTGCTCCCCATGCATATTCTTGCTATCAGGTACTCTGATGACTTACTTGCAGGAGAGGTCCACGGCCAGCGGATTTGGAGGAGGAATAATCAGCCCAACAGAGGGAACGAGCATGTCAACGCCTCCTGGGCCTGTCACGTACCACTTGCTGCGCTCATTGTTGTCCTTGAGAATGCACTCGTCCCCTTTATGCACGATTTTCTGTAAGGCAAGCAGCCCTTTGGTTTGGTTTTACTCTTAGGTACACATTTTCATCTTTTTCATCGAAGACAGATGAAAATGTGCAAGCTGGTAAAGCTTTTGTCTTATTTTTCCCCTTAAATAAAGCCTATATCATTATACAACTCAACGATATTGATGCTTTAAACAATATGTATGAGTCTAAAAGGTATATAAAAACTGAGTTAATTTTTTTTTTTTGAACCAGGGTCTCACTCTGTCTCCCAGGCTGGAGTAAAGTAGCACGATCATGGCTCACTACAGCCTCAAACTCCTGGGCTCAAGCAATCCTCCAGCCTCAGCCTCCTGAGTAGCTGGGACTATAGGTGCTTACCACCACACCTGACTAATTTTTTATGAGTGAGGTCTCACTATGTTGCCCAGGTTGTTCTCAAATTCCTGGGCTCAAGCAATCCTCTCACCTCTGCCTCCAAAGTGCTGGGATTACTGGCATGAGCCACCATACCCAGCTGATTTTTATGTATTTCAATCTCCATTTCAACTTCATTCTTACTTCTCCATACCACACAAGCTCTGAAAACATTTCCACATGGCAGAATAAATGCCATTGTTTTACAAAAGTTATCTAACCTACTGATCACATTTTATACATCTTAAATCCTGCATAATTTTATAATAGAACTGTGGGACCCATACAAATAATTACTAAAAACAAGTAATCTTTCTATGTACATGCTTATATTTACCACAGAGCCTGCAGGATCCAGATGCCCAATTACTGCGTACAATTTGCAATGACACTGCTTTATTTATTTATTTATTTATTTATTTTTGAGTTGGAGTCTCATTCTGTCACCCAGGTTAGAGTGGCACGGTCATGACCACCACAGCCTTGTCCTGCTGGGCTTAGGCAATCCTTCCACCTCAGCCTTCTAAGTAGCTGGAACTACAGGCACATGCCACCATGCCCAGCTAATTATTTATTTATTTATTGTAGACACAAAGTCTCACCAAATTGCCCAGACTGGTCTCAGGCAATACTCTCGCTTCTGCCTCCCACAGCGCTGGGATTACAGGCATGAGTCACCACACTCAGCAACATTCACTTTATATGCAGAACAATTACATATTTTCTCATGTCTTTTGTCAGAAATTTAAAGATAAGAGTGATCACAGATGAGTTTTACATACTAGAAGAAAGAAGTATGAAACCTTAAAAAAATTTTTAATTCTAAAAATAACTGTTATCCTAATTATTGATAGTTCTCATATAATACAGAACAGAGCTGCTACATTTTGCTCAGCAGCTTACGGCTTTACACATAAAAGAAAAGATATTGATTACAGTGCTTACTAAAACCTAGTAAATTTTGCTTTTGTGTCTGACAAAAATCTATAATGTAAAGAAAGGGACAACTTTTGTATCAATCTGAATGACTGAGTACACACCTGGTCTTGTTTGTAGTCACAGAGAGCCCGAAGAATAATGGGTTTATTGCTTCTGTAGTCTGGGTTACGTGGTTTTAGCTGTACAATCTTCTTGGATTTGTTTACCAAGTTCTGCACCTGACGCTTGTACTCAAGGATTTTCTCTCGTTCTTTCTGCAATTATAAATAAAATCACACTTTAACATAGGTATACTATAAGTTTTAGAGGAGATCTCCAAATGGCATTAATGTATCTACTATGTTATCATAAATTAAATATCACTAGAGTTGCATAAGTTGTAAAAAGTCACAAATTTGTCAGCAGGGACTATGAGAACCCTTCAAAATGAGAGTCTCCAGAAGCTACACAGTCATGAATTAAGTGGGCAAGAAAGAATAACCCTGTATGAAAGGTCTATGTTGATAAAATGTGAAGTATGCTTTCCCAAAGGAACTGTCATGTTAAGTATCAGTGTTCACTCCATTTTTGTTTTTAGCAAATTACTCAGGCTGAAGTAAAAGTTATTCTCAACAGTAGTTGAGCAAATAAAGAAGTTCAATTTGAGAAAAGCCACTGAAAGATAAAGAAAACACTTGGTAGGGCTCTGGGTGTGCTTGTAAAATAATACCAATCAGCAGTGTAAGCTGTCACCTCCCACCCCAGGTGAGGCTGCTGTGGTTCTGGGTCTGAAGCCATACCTCCAGCTCCTTGATCTGTTCCAGCAGGTGTTGCAGAGGCATGTTCTTGTCACAGGGGTACTTCTTCCTGATGGAGTCTTGAAGCCCCTTCAGGTATGCTTCAGTTGACTGTGCTTCTTCAAAAAACTAAGGATAAGAGTGATCCCAATTAAAAGCAACTCAATAAGTAATCATCACCTAATAGTTCCATTTCAAGGACCATCATCCCTAAGCCTCTCTTTGACAGGTGGCAAAAGGAAAAGGCTAGAGCAGAAAGTATCTGTGTTTATGACAGCAAGAGACTATGAGTGACTGGTGACCAGGTTCAAATCTATGCTCCTCTACGCTAAAAACCAATAAATAGGATTTATGTAATATTTTCAAGATTGTTTTCAGTGCTTTGTAAAACACACTCAAAAGATAAGGTATTAAGACATAAGAGATAATGAAATGATTATGAAGAACAAAAACCTGAAAGTAAGCAGCATTTTCTTTTAGATGAACATCAATGCATTTGGTGATCTGAAGAATCCAACTCCACTGTGTCTGCAGAGTATCCATATAGGCCTGAAATGAGAAAACATCAGCCACATTAGCCCCGCACAGCCATACAGATGCAAATATTCCTCAAGAGATATATGAGCCTGAATGAAAAATAGGGATGTTTTTTATCTAATAACAAGTCAAGCAAACCTGTTTTCTAAAAATTAAAAAGGGAATTTCCCACCAGAGAACTCTTAGTATGATCGAAATTAAATTTCAACAAGCAGACTAGTTTTCACAAGTAGATTAGGAGTATTAGTCAAAATACATATTACCCGAATAGCAGAGCTACTGACCAATCACAACACCAAAGATAGGTCTCTCTGCTGCACTAAGCCCTTTTCCTGGACATTTGCTCGGTTGTGGAGCAGTTCAAGGCATGCTAGCAAAGGGCTTGGGAGGCTTAAGGCAGTGACTCTTAAAAACTGATATGGAAGTTTCGATTTTCTACATAATCATACCAATGCTACCAGCTAATGTCAGCCTCAAGCACAGTCTATCTGGCCCACTTCCTATAAGTATAAACAAAGTTTTACTGGAACACAGACATGTTCATTTATTTACATATTGTCTATGGCTGCTTTTGCGCTACAATGGCAGAGTTAAGTAATTGTAACAGAGACAAAGTGACCCACAGATCTAAAATATTGGTTATCTGGTCCTTTCCTGAAAAAGTTTGCCAACCCTTGGCCTAGGATACTGTCCCCAGAATAGAAAATAAAGTTGGCATGGCTTTATGATGGATAAGAATTATTCATTTGTATAGTATTACTTTATGAAAAATAGTTTCCTTTTTTTCTAACAAAAAATATAAACCTCACGAAGCCTACCTCAATTTTGTCTGAAGCTGGATGCTGATTGAGGACAAGTTGGTCACTTTCTTGTTTAAGCTTATTGAGCTCTTTTTCTTTAACTTCCAGTTGACTCATGCGTATCTGTGAACGAAAAAAAACCAAATCCTTTAGAGCAAGTCACCACTAAGAGTCCATCACTCCAATAGTATTTAAAGAAAGTTAAATACCGAACTGCATTTTGGAAATGAACAATGCAATAAAATAGAATCATGCTATGTTTTCCTCAAGAAGCATAGCTTTTTTTTTTTTTGAGTCGAGGTCTCACTCTCTTGCCCAAGCTAGAGAGCTAGAGTGCAATGTCATGATCACAGCTAACTGCAGCCTCGACCTCCTGGTCTTAGGCAATCCTTCCGCCTCAGGCTCCTGAGTAGCTGGGACTATATAGGCACATGCCATCATGCCCAGCTAATTTTTTTATTTGTAAAGATGAGGTCTTGCTATGCTGCTCAGGCTGGTCTTGGACTCCTAGGCTCAAGCAATACTCTCATTTTGACCTCCCTAAGTGCTGAGATTACAGGTGTGAGTCATTGTGCCTGGTCAGCATTTTTAGGCTAGAAAGAATGTTTGATACAGGACAGATTGTCGCTGAGGCCAGACAGACCAGTGGCATGGCTTATCCAAGATCACACAGGAAGAGAGATTGAGCTACAACCTATCCTGAGGTTTTCAAATTCCAGGTTTCAATCCACCTACTATAATGCTATACATACCCTGAGTTATCCGAAGGAACCAATTTTTGCCCCATCTAAACAAACTACTGTCTTCTGGGATATCAAACAATATATTTCCCCTCTTAACTCACTGAAAAGTTTTCAGGAGGGTTTTTCATGCCCACTTCATGTGAGGCTGAATTACAAGTGGCTGGTTAATTTTTTTTTTCCTGTTAGAGACAGGGTCTCACTATGTTGCTCAAACTGGTCTGGAATTCCTGGGCTCAAGGGATCCTCCAGCCTCAGCCTCCTAAGTAGCTGGGATTATAGGCACAAGCTACACAAACTTGATGAATTATTAAAAGGCCACTCACTTCCCCTACCCTTCCAAGGCAACACCTCGAGGCAGGTGTCTAAGACTACATGGGGGAACTTACAGAGAAGGCCTCCTGTTTCTGAGCGATGTTGGTGTTCCTGTCACTCCAGTCGTACAGCAGCTCCTCTTCCTCACAGTCGTTGATCCACATGATCTCCCGGGACGTGGCCTGGATGATGTTCTGCAGCTGTCGCAGTTGATCCATTCTCTCAAAGGACGCTTTCTGCACAGGAAGTTCAAAAGCAGCATTAGAATTACAACATGCAGATAAACGGTGTTCCTCTGTAGAATTCGATTAAACCCCAGACTTCTTTGCCACCATACAATGCAACCATGTAACCAAAAACTACTTGTATCCACAAAGCTATTAAAATAAAATTAGCCAGGCTCAGTGGCTCAGCCTGCAATCCCAGCACTTTGGGAGGCCAAGGTGAGTGGATTGCCTGAGCCCACGGGTTTGAGACCAGCCCAGGCAACTTGGTGAGACCTCATCTCTACAATAAATCAAAAATTATCCAGGCGTGGTAGCGCATGCCTGTGGTTCTGGCTACTTGGAAGGCTGAGGTGGAAGGATCACCGGAGGCCAGCAGGTCGACGCCAGGGTGGCTGTGAGTGTGCCACTGCACTCCAGCCTGGTGACAGACTCCAACACAAAAAAATAAAAAAACTTGGTTGTAATATATTTCTTAGTATATCAAACATCAAATATTTAGGTACCTAATATTACTAGCCTTCTTCCTTTATTTTACTAAAATACTCCCACCTCGGCCTCCTGAAGTGCTAGGATTACAGGAGTGAGCCACCACACCTGGCCCAAGCTCATTTTTTAATGTACAAAGTCTATTTCAAATGTCAAAAAAAGAAAAAGAAAATAGAGCAGCACTAGGTATCCTCTTCAGAAAAAAAAAACTTTAAAAATTCACTTATAAAGAAAAGAAAACTCAGCAACAGCAACAAAATTAGCATCTATGAGCCCCTAAGTACATTTCCTGGGTCCTTACGCCAAGCAGGTACCTCAGCCCCAGAAAGTGCTTGGTATTCACGAAACTGAATTGAATAAAAAACAACGAAGACTATGTACACTTGAGAAGTAAGTGATCTTACCAGCAGGTTTTCATATTCCTCCTCCAACTGGTAGATCGCAGACTTCTCTCGCTGGAAGATGACAAAAGCACATGCTTATTTAATTCCTCTTGTGGATTTGTATACAAAGAGTAGTCCTTCCAAACCTCCTTCCAGACACTGGCCTCAGATGCCTCAGTAGAAAGAAGTATTTGCTCTATGAAAACTTTCACTTTTGTGTGGTTTGAAGACAAACCCTCGTTGACCTGGTAGTGCCATCTCCACAAACTAAAGTTCTGATCACTGTTGCTTACAGGCTGACTTGTTACAACATTTTTTCTTAAGTTTGAAAATATGATTTAGGAGTCCTAGATCTTAGAGAAATGAAGGAAGAGGTTAGTCAGGTATTGAGGTGGACAAAAGTAAGGAAGAAAAACCCAGAAGTAGTAGTAAGGATGAATAGCTTTGGTCTAAGTGAAAAAATTAGTGACTTAAAAGGGCAGAGATCTGGGAGAAAACCACGCACTTAAGATCAGATTCATATTTTATGCTGTAATTCTCAACCCAGTCTGACTTTTTTCATCCCGGGAAAGGTGTCAGGATGAGACATAATTTCCTTCAGTAGAAATGCATACCAATTTCCGCCTAGGAAAGAACTCACTAGTGACACAAACTACCATACGCGATTGTTGCACTTTCTTTTTTCTATTGGAAGAGAGGCTCTGATTTCCTCAGAAACAAACTACCACTCCAAAGACACTTATTTACAAACTGCAAACAAATGAGTGTTTGCACACTCTTAGCCTTTTTGCTCGACTCTTTAAGTGGTAACACGGTCTGCAGTAGGGCTAGCTGATTTCACTTCCCCATTTGTGAAATGGAATTTTAAAAAATTTCCAATCTCTTAGGAAATAAATTATAGCCTAATGTCTCAGACAAAAATGCCTGGGATAGAGTAATTATACAATCCTTCAGTATGCTTTCTGAAATGAAACACTGAAAGTACCAGGTCCGCCTTAATTTTGTCCAGCTGCCAGCGATAGTCTCCAATGGCATTGTGGATGCCGCGGTGGCTGTTGATGTGCTGCTCAACTGAGGCCAGGTCCACGCCCCAGACCATCATGTCCATCTCTGCCTGCAAGGGAAAGAGAGAGACACGCCCTTCGATTTCACTCCTTTGTATCTGAGTGATTTATGTACAGCATCGGGAGTTAAAATACCAAAAAGACATACATAGCTTTGCTGCCGTGGGGGCAGGGGGACATGGACAACACACAACATCAACAATAAGGGTACCTGATCTCAAACCAGACGAAGTGAGGACCAAAGGGAGGCCCAAACTTTACCTCTATGGTGACCACACATGTACCTAACCCTGAATTGTACCCACATCTTTAAAAACAAAACAAAACAAACAACTGAAGCTGTAAACATGAAGTCTTTTTGAAGTCAGAATATTCTCTAAAGGTTCAAGATTCCCCATCAGCTAATGGGGATTGACAAATACTTCCCTTAACTTGCTTGATCCCAGCTTCAGATGGCTGATGAGGAAAATTA
Organism: Tarsius wallacei; assembly: GCA_963574415.1. Taxonomy (NCBI): domain Eukaryota; kingdom Metazoa; phylum Chordata; class Mammalia; order Primates; family Tarsiidae; genus Tarsius; species Tarsius wallacei. The sequence continues at coordinate 1,442 of CAUYQG010085078.1, read as the reverse complement.
GAAATGGGATCCCTGAAATTGAGATCGTGTCTACTGAAGAAAATACACGCACATATGCATGTGTAAGTGAGCATGTGTACAGATATTAGTATGTGTGCACACATGTATGATATAATGATGTTATACAATACACACATATTTCTCCATTCAATCATTTTTAAATGTGCATCAAAAAAATTATTAAGTACAATCATGCAGTGCTTCCCAAGCTAAATGGCTAACCTAAAAGTATCTTTCATTGCTTATTTATTTACATTGTTTTGATGAATGTAACTGATGGCTCTACAAAATTCAACATTTGCCATTCCCTTTTAGGACGCAAAACTCTTTAAGGCCCATTTCAAAAGGAAATAGTATGTATAGTATAAATATACTCAAGGTCTTAATTAATGTTGGTAATATTATAATTGTGGATTTATGTAAACGTTTTAAAAATTAAATCTGACTAAACTTATTACTCGAGTCTCAAATTTAAGAATGCCACAGCATAAGAATCAAACACATTGTTCCACGAATTTCTCACTGGGCAAGTTTGTTATCTCCGTCTTCCTTTACATGAGAACATGTAAATTTCCAAATCGCCTGTGTCATCTCTTGGACATGCCAAGGGCAAACATTCCAGACTGGGATTGCAGCAAGAACATAACACACATTGTTTTAAGTCACATCCATGTTCTCCTACACCTGGCAATGCTCCAGAAAGGGGAGCCATTTCAGAGTAAGACAACTGGCAGTTTCCAGGGACTTTGACCCTTGTCTCTCACTGAAGTCTCGCCTTTAAAACAGACGAGATGACTAGACTCCAACTCAAGCCTCTCATTACCTGCTGGGTGTATAGTATCTGACCCGTCTATCAGCAAACACAAATCAGGGAAACAAAACAAAAACCTGGCACAGGAGACGTGTGCCTGCCTCCTGATTGTGCTGCTGGGGCAACAGCTCCCTTATCAGCTGGGCCCTGCAGCGTGGTCTCTGGGGAATAAGGTAAAGAATGCAGGCCAGACATGGGGGAGGAAGGGGTAAGAGGAGAGAGGCCAGAGTAAATTTCAGAGCAAACCTGTAGTAGGTGACCAAAGACCTTTCAGTTTGTTTGAAACCATGGGGGACATCTGCCTGCTCTGCAAAGCATCATTCATTAATTGCTTCTATTAGCAAGTGACATAAAATGGAGTTCATGTGATAATGCCTTTTCCCCAAACTTAAAAACTTGGAGTATTCTTTTTTTTTTTTTGAGTTGGAGTCTCACTCTGTCACCCAGGCTGAAGGGCAGTGGCACGCTCCCGGCCACCGCAGCCTCGACCTGCTGGGCTCCAGCGATCCTCTCGCCTCAGCCTTCCAAGTAGCTGGAACTACAGGCGTGCGCTACCACGCCCGGCTAATTTTTGATTTATTGTAGAGATGAGGTCTCGCCAAGTTGCCCAGGCGGGTCTCGAACCCACGGG
>CAUYQG010085071.1:0-10818 GCA_963574415.1 Tarsius wallacei | reverse complement strand
ATCCCGCGCTTTGGGAGGCCGAGGTGAGTGGATTGCCTGAGCCCGCAGCTTCAAGACCAGCCTGGGCAACTTGGCGAGACCTCATCTCTACAATAAATAAAAAAAATCAGCCGGGCGTGGTAGCACGCGCCTGTAATTCCGTCTACTCGGAAGGCTGAGGCGGAAGGATCGCCGGAGCCCAGCAGGTCGAGGCTGCGGTGGCCGGGAGCGGCCACTGCACTCCAGTCTGGGCGACAGAGTGAGACTCCAACTCAAAAAAAAAAAAAAAGAGAATGGAATTTGAAACTTCAACTCCGAAACAGTTAAAGATTCTTTCTTGACTTGCTCAAGGTCTGTCCCTAGAGGCTGTAACAGAATGATGGGAAAAAAAACATGTCCAGATTGTCCATGGCTGCACTACTATGTGGGCGCCCCTGAGGATTTTTGAAGTTTCACATCCTCTATAATTCACTTCTCTAACACCTCTCTCATAGCATTTGTCGGAGCTTGTTGGAAGACTGTCTGCCTTCCTAAACTAAAAGTTCCTCAAAGGCGGGAACTGAGTCTGCCTTGTCGCAGTGTCCTCTGATGCATAAAATTTTTAATTTTGATGTAGTCTTATTTACTTTTTATTTTGTTGCCCATGCTTTTGGTATCATTTCTAAGAAGTCATTGCCAAATCCAATGTCATGAAGCTTTCCCCCAATGTTTTCTTCTAACAGTTTGGTTTTAGCACTTACATTTAAGTCTTTAATGTATTTTGAATCAATTTTTGTATATGATGTTAAGGTAAGGGCTTAACTTCATTCTTTTATGTGGTTATTCAGTTTTCCCACTACCATTTGTTGAAAAGACTGTCCTTTCCCCATTGAATGGTCGTGACACCCTTGTCAGAAATAATTTGATCATATATGTGAGGGTTTATTCCTGGGCTATCTATTCAATTCCATTGGTCTATGTCTGTGTTTATGCCAGTACCATACTGTTTGGATGACTGTAGCTTTGTCGTAGCTCTTGAAATCAAGAAGTGTGAGACCTATAACTTTCTTCCTCCTCAAATTGTTTTATAATGGCAAGATATAGGAATAGTTATTTAAGAAAAGAAAACAGGTTGTTTTGGTAAAAGCATCTTCTTTAGAATTTTACTTTTATAGCATTTTTTCTTTGGTATAGGTTGACATCTATTTTCTTTTGGAATATTATTTATTTATTTATTTTTAAGTCGGAATCTAACTCCTTTGCTCAGGCTGGAGTGCAGTGGCACACACGCTCACAGCCACCCCAGTGTCAGCCTCCTGGGTTCCAGCGATCTTTCTGCTTCAGCCTTCCAAGTAGCCGGAACTACAGACGTGCGCTACCACGCCTGACTATTTTTTATTTTATTATAGAGATGAGGTCTTGTCAAGTTGCCCAGGCTGGTCTCGAACCCACAGGCTCAGGCAATCCACTTTCCTCGGCCTCCCAAAGTGCTGGGATTACAGGCTGAGCCACCGAGCCCAACATCTTTTGGAACTTTAAAGATGTTGCTTCATCTTCTGGCTTCCATTTTGTGTGTGTGTGTGTCTGAGAAGTTACCTGTTAGTCATACTGTGGTTTCTTTGAATGTAATGTGGGAAGTTTTTTCTCTGACTTCTTTAAGGTGTTTAATAATGTTACTAATATGTACCTAGGAGTTGTTTTGTGTGTATCTGTACTGCTTGGGTTTGCAAGATTCCTGAATCTGTGGGTTGATATCTCTTATCATTTGGAAAATTATCTAGCCCCAGGGACTATAACAGAAAGATGAGAAAGAAAATATGTCCAGCGTGTCTGTGGCTATACTATTTTTATCTTTTCCACTATTGTTTTTGCCCAATATTCTCTCTTCTGTTTAGTCTGCCCCCATGTTTACTACTTTCTGTTTTCCAATCTCTTTTGGTTCCTCAGTTTGGGAATTTTCTACTCACCTGTCTTCCAGTTCACTAATCCTATGTTCTATTGTCCCTCATTTGCTGTTAAACTTGTACACTGAGTTCTTAATTCCAAATTTCATAATTTTTTTCAGTTTTAGAATGCCCATTTGACTTTTTTATAGATTCAAATTTTCTATTTAAATTTTTCATATTTTCATATGCCTGTCACTTTATCTGTCTTCCCTAACATGTGTCATAGTTATTTTTACATTATTGAATCTGGATCATCTATGGGTCTGCTTTTATGGTCTATTTGTCTTTTAATTGTGGTCATGTTTCTTTTCTCTTTGCAAGTCTTATAATTGTTTTACTGTCTACCAAAAATTGTGAATAACCAGAGAAAGTTCTCCCTTTTTCTATCGGGCAGATAGAGTGAGGGTCTGATTATCTCAATCCAATCCAGGATTAGACTGTGTCAGGACTGGGTTTCTGTTTCAGTCTTGTGAATTCTTATGCTTCAGGCATGATTTTCACAACGTTTCGATTGGAAATTGGACCGATATTAATCCTCAAAGCCTTGAAATACATAGCCTTGAGATTCAGCCATGTTGTATGGAGGCTAGCTCTCTAGGCTCCTGCTTCACACAGCCTCAAAGTCTGACAAATATCTTGAGGTGATCAGCTGAGTAGATCAGACTTCGTTTTTTAATCAATAATGCCAGACTGTATGAGATTTAGTCTGCCTTTTAGAAGTTTTAGCTGGACTCTCCAGCCTCCTGCACTTCCCTAGTGTTCCACAAATGTTCTCTGGGTAAAACTGACCATAGTTAGAGGCTCCTTAACTTCTCGCTCTGCACAACCGCCAAGAACTTTGGTTATTTTTCTTCCCCTAGCAGAGACATTCTGTCTGGGTTAAACCTGATCCTCAGCCTGTACTCAGCTCACCTCGGAAAAGTTCTCCCCTCTCTAGAATTTTAGTTTTAGTCCTCATTCCTTCTATAGCCCTTTGGTGCCTTTAAATGGTTTTTACAACTTATCTAGCTATGTCTTGTGACAGCAGGAGGATTGATCTGGTATGGCCTATTACAACCTACCTGGTATATTCGTTTCCTGTGGATCTTATAAACAATAATCACAATCTTAGTGGGTTAAAACAGCAGAAATTCATTCTCTCAAAATTCTAGGCCCAATGTCTACAATGATTGCATTTTTCCCCTTACTAATACTATTTATATCTTTGGTTTAGAGAAGTATTTTTACTTCAAAGATAAAATACAAGTCAAACAATACAAATATGTTTTTCAAAAGTTCAAAATTGCCTTCTCCTCTCCATTCCCACTGATTCCAGGTAAACAATGTTAATTTAGTGTAAATCCTCCCATCCCTCCCACCCAATGTGAGAAATGTAGAAGAGTTTTTCATTTTACAAAAATAGCATTTTCTATGCATTTTGCAGCAATAGCCTTTTGATGTAACAAAATATCAATTCCTTTTTTATAGTTGCATTATATTCCATAAAATAAAGTTATTAAATCAATAACCTTATTCAGCAAGGGATTACAGGCTGAGCCACTAATTCCGCTAATTTTTTGATGTATTGTAGAGATGAGGTCTCGCCAAGTTGCCCGGGCGGATCACAAACCCACGGGCTCAGGCAGTCCAATCACCTCGGCCTCCCAAAGAGCCACCGAGCCCAGCCCCTAGCTAATTTTTAAGAAATTTTTTGTAGAAGCCGGGCTCGGTGGCTCAGCCTGTAATCCCGCGCCTTGGGAGGCTGAGGTGAGTGGATTGCCTGAGCCCGCGGGTTCGAGACTCGCCTGGGCAACTTGGTGAGACCTCATCTCTACAATAAATAAAAAACTAGCCGGGCGTGGTAGCGCGCGCCTGTAGTTCCAGCTCCTTGGAAGGCTGAGGCGAAAGGATCGCCGGAGCCCAGCAGGTCGAGGCTGCGGTGGCCGGGAGCGGACACTGCACTCCAGTCTGGGCGACGGAGTGAGACTCCAACTCAAAAAAAAAAAAAAATTTTTTTTTTGTAGAGACAAGGTCTTGCTATGTTGCCCAGGCTGGTCTTGAACTCCTGGGCTCAAGCAATTCCCCTGCCTTGGCCTTCCAATGTGCTGGGATTACTGGCATGAACCACTGCACTGAGCCCTTAAACTTTTTATTGTCTTTGTTTTTGTTTTTGGAGTCTCACTCTGTCACCCAGACTGTCACCCACTTCAACCTTCTGGGCTCAGGCAATCCTTCCACTTCAGCCTTCCAAGTATCTGGAACTACAGGTGTGCCACCACATCTGGCTAATTTTTTTGTTTATTGTAGAGATGAGGTCTCGCCAAGTTGCCCAGGCTGGTCTCAAATCCCTGGTCTCAGGCAGTCCTCTAGCCTCACCCTCTCAAAGTGCTGGGATTACAGGCTTGAGCCACTGTTACCGGCCTAAACTTGTATTGTTATGTAGTGATGCTTTTTGAGACTAGAGTCCCAAAAATAGAGTTTCTGTGTCAAAAGATATGTCCTTTCTTTTTTCTTTTACTTCTTCGCAGATGTACTAACCATTCAGTAAAGTGCACAAATCCTAGATGCACAGCTCAATTAACACTTATATAGGTATATAGCCATGGAGCCACCATTCAGATCAAGATATAAATCTTTTCCAGAACCCCAGAAAACTCCCTATTCCCCTTCCAAGTCAGTAATACCCCCCAAAATAGGAAGCCACTATTCTGACTTTAGCATAGATTTGTTCTGCCTGTTCTTGAAATTCAAATGAATGGAGCAATGTAACTTACACTCCTTTGTGTCTGGCTTCTTTTACTCAACAGCATGTCTTGGAGATTCAGCCATGTTGTATGTAACAGTACACACAACATTTTTTATTTTTCCTGTGTGGTAACCCACTGTATAAATAAGGGTGCACATTTTAAGTTTGTTTGTATTTTTTTATTGTAGCAAAATGTACATAAAATTTACCATTTTAATTATTTTAAGTGTTTAATTCAGTAGTATTAAGTATATTCACAATATACAACCATCATCACAATTCACTTCCAGAATTTTTTTATCATTCCAAATAGAGAGTTCGATACCCATTAAACAGGCTGAGCCACTGCACCTGACCAATTTAATTTTTTTTTTAAGAATCAGAGTCTCGCCAGGCTCAGTGGCTCAGCCTGTAATCCCGCGGCTTGGGAGGCCGAGGTGAGTGAATTGTCTGAGCCCACGGGTTCGAGACACGCCTGGGCAACGTGGCAAGACCTCATCTCCACAATAAATTAAAAAAAAAAATTAGCTGGGCGTGGTAGCGCGCGCCTGTAGTTCCAGCTACTTGGAAGGCTGAGGTGGAAGGATCGCCGGAGCCCAGCAGGTCGAGGCTGCGGTGGCCAGGAGCGGCCACTGCACTCCAGTCTGGGTGACAGAGTGAGACTCCAACTCAAAACAAAAAACAAAAAAAAACCCCCAAAAAACCCAAAAAAGAATCAGAGTCTCTCTCTGTTGCCCAGGCTGGAGTACAGTGGTGAAGTCATGGTTCACTGCAGCCTTGAACTTCTGGGTTTAAGTGATCCTCTTGCCTCAGCCTCCCAAGTGGTTCGGACTATAGGTGCATGCCACCATGCCCAGCTTTTTTACTTTTTGTAGAGATGGGAGTCTCACTATGTTGCCCAAGATGGTCTCAAACTCCTGGCCTCAAGTAATCCTCTTGCTGCAGCCTCCCAAGTCATTAGGATTACAAGTGTGAGCCATCACACCCAGCTTCCAAAAAAATTTTTTTTTAAGATAAATTAAGATTTCATATACTGGGGGTGCCAAAAAAATGTGTACACATTTTAAGAGATGTTATCTATGTATTACTTTTAGTTCGCTGTAGTCAGAAGTATCTGGATGCTGATGATAACCACTTTGAGCATCTCTTGCAATTGCAGAAGTCAAACGTAACTTACTCATTTTTTTGTTATTGGTATATCTTGAGTATTACAATTTTAATACAGCTTCTCCTTGCTTAAAATGTGTATGCATTTTTTTGGCACCCTCTGGACCTAAAAATAAGCCAGAATTTATTTATAAAAAAGTATGTATTCTTACATGTTTAAACTCAGTTACTGTCAAAGTATTCTCCATTTGATGACATACACCTATCGAGACCCCTTTTCCACTGCTCTAAACAATTTTTGAACTCATCAATTTTGATGTCTTTTTTAGTGTTTCTGTCGTTTTTTGTTTCACCTCTTCCACATCGGCAAAACGTTTCTCTTTGACGACTTTTTTTCATCTGAAAACAAACAAAAAATCATTCAGGGCAAGACTGGGTGAAGAAGGAGGGTGAGGCATGGAGGTCATGCCATTTCCGGTCAAAAACTACTGAACATTCAGTGCAGTGTGGGCAGGTGCACTCATAAATAACCCATTATGAAATGGGCAAATGCCTTGAAAGAATCTCCAAAAAAAGAAAAAAGTCATGGAAACTGAACACAGCCTCTCACAATGACGCTAGCTGGTGCACTGATGCCGGTGGGTTCTTAGAACACTTACCTAATAGAGAAGCCTGTATTACAAGGGGCCCACCCTCCAAAAATGATTCAGTATTATTTTGGGTCCCCCCTCATAGATCATGGACTTAAATTGTATTTAAATATTAAAATTTTAATCATTATTAAATTATTTCAAATAATTTAGTCAACATTATTCACTATATCAATTAAATGAGAGACAACCCATATGACTGTATCAATAGATATCAAAAACATTAAAATCAGCAGACTTCCTAATAAAATTCTATGCAAAACAGAAACATAGATAGGAGACATAAACAAGGTCTCTTTGCCAAAAATCAACAACAGACATATTAACTACTAAAGTATTCTAATCAAGAACTAGATGAGGAAGCCAACTATCATAACAAATATTCAATATTATTTTGAAGATTTTAGCTGGTTTGTTATTTATTTATTCAACAAATGAATAGGCCAGATGCAGTGACTTGTGCCTCTAATCTCAGCACTTTGGGAGGTCAAGGTGGAAGGATTGCTTGAGCCCAGGAGTTTGAGAACATCCTGGGCAACATAGCAAAACCTCATCTCTACAAAAATAATTTTTTAAAAACTGAGCGCGGTGGTGCACACCTGTAGTCCCAGCTACTTAGAGACTGAGGTGGAAGGATTGCCTAAGCCTAGGAGGTCAAGGCTGTGATGAACCAGGATCATACTACTGCACTCCAGCTTGGGTGACAGAGTGACCTTGACTCAAAAAAAAGAAAAATGAATAAATTCATTTGAGTTTAAGTTACGAGTGCTTACTGTGAACTGTTTTCACACAAGGATATAGCAGTGAATAAAAATTCTTGCCTTCATGGAGCTGATGGAATAAAATAAGTGGTTTAAACATTTGAGAAAAAGAAATAAAATCAGGTCTACTTGCAGATATGATCATATTTCCAGAAATCCTAAGGGACTAAACGGCAAGAATTTGTAAGAATTTAGGAAGGTGGCATATAAAAATAAATGTACACAAGTCTTTTTTATAGTAGCAATGACTTGTTTGAAACAGACGTATTTTAAATCCTATGTATTGCAGTCTTTTATAGTCACACTCACAGAGTCACTGTATTTTAGAGTTTGAAAGTTGAAAGTAGTTTTTCCAGCAGTGACAGCCTACCCAACAAGAATGTGCTTCTCGCAAAGGATCTCCTTCATCCCTCCAGAAGAAGAGAAGAGGAAACACAAAAGAGAAGCACCCTGTGCAGAGCCTCCAGTTCCCACTTCATGGATGTGCAATGCCCAGGATGCTGTAAACTTGCCATGGTCTTGGTGGTGATGCACAAACAGTGGTTTTATATGTTGGCTGTTTCTCTGCCCTCTGCCAGCCTATGGGAGGAAAAACAAGGCTTACAGAAGGATGTTTCTTCAGGAATAAACAACACTAAATAAAAGCATCCTGAGGCCAGGCATGGCGGCTCACGCCTATAATTACAGCACTTTGGGAGGCTGAGGTGGGAAGATTGCTTGAGTCACGGAGTTCGAGACCAGCCTGGGCAACCTGATATCTACAAAAAAAATTTAAAAATTATCTGGGTGTGGTGGTGCATGCCTGTAGTCCCAGCTATTTGGAAGGCTGAGGCTGAAAGATCATTTGGGCCCAGGAGGTTGAGACTGTGGTGAGCCTTCATTGTGCCACTGCGCTCCAGCCTGGGTGGCAGAGTGAGACTTTTTTTTTGCTTGTTTGAGTCGGAGTCCCGCTCTGTCGCCCAGACTGGAGTGCAGTGGCCGCTCCCGAACACCGCATCCTCGACCTGCTGGGCTCCGGCGATCTTCCCGCCTCAGCCTTCCAAGTAGCTGGAACTATAGGCGCGTGCTACCACGCCCGTCTAGTTTTTTGAATTATTGTGGAGATGAGGTCTCACCAAGTTGCCCAGGCGGGTCTCGAACCCGTGGGCTCAGGCAATCCACTCACCTCAGCCTCCCAAAGCACGGGATTACAGGCTGAGACTGTTAACTGAAAAAGAAAAAGAAAAAGAAAAAAAAAAAGCGGCTGGGTTCTGTGGCTCAGCCTGTAATCCCAGCACTTTGGGAGGCAGAAGTGAGCGGATTACCTGAGCCAACGGGTTCGAGACCCGCCTGGGCAACTTGGCAAGACCTCATCTCTACAATAAGTCAAAAAAAATTAGCCAACCGCGGTAGCGCACACCTTTAGTTCCAGCTACTCGGAAGGCTGAGGTGGAAGGATCGCCAGAGCCCAGCAGGTTGAGGCTGCAGTGGCCGGGAGCAGCCTCTGCACTCCAGTCTGGGTGACAGGGTGAGACTCCAACTCAAAAAAAACCAACAACAACAAAAAAAGAAAACAGCTACTCACAAATGTATGTGCTGACAAAAAGCAATATCATGGATAAGGGTGACTGTGAATTTCAAAACTGAAACTATGCTTGGGGTCATGAAGAAAATAAATGCTAAAAAACATGATGTTAAAAAATTTTGCTTGACATGATGGCTCATCGCTTTGGGAGATGGAGGCAAGAGGAGTGTCTGAGTTCAGGGGTTTGAGACCAGCCTGGGCAACTTGGCAAGACCTCGTCTCTACAATAAATTTTAAAAAATTGGCTGGACTTGGTGGCTCAGCCTGTAATCCCAGCCCTTCGGGAGGCTGAGGCAAGTGAATTGTCTGAGCCTGCGGGTTAGAGACGAGCCAGGACAACTAGGCAAAACCCCAACTGTACAATTAAATAAAAAATTAGCCGGGCATGGTAGCACATGCCTGTAGTTCCGGCTACTTGGAAGGCTGAGCCAGAAGGATTGCCAGAGCCCAGCAGGTCGACGCTGGGGTGGCCATGAGTGTGCTACTGCACTCTAGCCTAGGTGACGGAGTGAGACTCCAACTCAAAGAAAAAAAAAAATTAGCCAGATGTGATGGCACACACCTGTGGTTCCAGCTACCTAAAAGGCTGAGGTGGAGAAATCGCCTGAGTCCAGCAGGTTGAGGCTGCGGTGGCCATGAGCATGTGACTGCACTCCAGCCTGGGTGCCAGAGACTCCTACTCAAAAAAAAAGAAAAAAAAAAGATTTTGTGAGGCCACATTACTAGCCGTCCTGAGTCGCATGTGACCCATGAGCCATGGATTGGACATGGCTGGTTAGTTCCTCTGATGTTCCACCTTCGAGGGTTCACTGAATTTCATAACTCCAAGTTCTGGAAAGGGTAGAGGAGATTTTGCACTCAACCTCTACACTCCTCCCAGGCCAGTGAACCTGTGTGATTATGGATATTCAGATTTCCCCTCATCTCTTCTAAGTCAAACAAATAAAAACAGAGGTTGGCAATAAAAAGGGCAATTCTGACAGGCTTCTTGCCAAGCTATGCTCCAGAGTCATTGTCCTTTGGTCAGGGTAGAGTCAAGCTTTATACTTGTAGGTCAAGGCCACCAAGACTGGGGGCAGGGAGAACATAAGAAGAATTTGGGCTAATAAACATATTTGCAAAAACAATAAAATATTAGCAAATTTAGTTTGACAGTGTCTTTTTTTCTTCTTTGAGTTGGCGGCTCACTCTGTTGGCAAGGTTGGAATGCAGTGGCACAATCATGGCCACCACAGTCTCAACTTGCTGGGCTCAGGCAATCCTTCCACATCAGCCTTCCAAGTAGCTGGAACCACAGGTGTGGTCCACCATGCCTGGCTGATTTTTTTATTTATGGTAGAGATGAGATCTCACCAAGTTGCCCAGGCTGGTCTCCAACCCCTGGACTCAGGAAATCCTCTTGACTCCGCCTCCCAAAGTGTTCGGATTACAGGTGTGAGCCATCACACCTGGCCAACAGTGTATTAAATAATAATCCATCATGACCAAATAGGGTTTATTTTGGGACTTCAAGATCAATTCAAAATCAGGAAATTTATCAATGTAAATCACCAGATTAAAAAAGAATATATAATAATTTCAATAGAAGCAGAAAGAGGATTGATAACATTTAACAGCTATTCATGGAAAAAGTATAAAAACTTAACAAAATATGAATGGAGATTTATTTTGAAATATCCATCTGCAAAACCTGTAACAACCTGTAATAGCTTGCTTGACATAAGTAACTCCATTTTGTAACAGATCTTCCATCTTAACCTAGAAATAACCCCCTTATGTAACCTTCCTGTAATCACACCACACGAGCCCACACCCTTGTTTCCCCCCAGTGCTTGAAAACTCCCTAACTGCAAATTTCATAGTTATCTGTACCCTTTTGCAACTAACTGTTCTGCCAAGAAAATGCAAATCAAACTGTACAGCTTATGGAATTTTTGCCTTTATATACCCTCTACTCACTCTGTCTGGGGCCAAGAGTTCTTTGGACACTAGTCCACTAACGGTCACTGGCATCAATAAAGGACTCACAATCTGACCCTCTCTTTGTGTTGGCGTCTCCTTTCTTGCTATCCAGCTATAACAACATGATACTGGACCACAAAACAGC